>JABEVN020003215.1:0-19016 GCA_013146195.2 Codonopsis lanceolata | reverse complement strand
CTCCACCATTGTAGTGAATGAAGCATTTGCATCCGAAGATCTTAAAGAAAGCAATGTTAGGTGTTCTACCTCTCCATATTTCATAAGGAGTCTTACCATGAAATTTGTTTATGAGAGATCTATTCGAGTAAAACATGTTTGGTTTACCGCCTAAAAAGTATTTTGGCAAATTTGTTATCATTGTTTATCATTGTTTTTCAACTAACCATTTTAACTGGCCGAAAAGTTATGATCAATTCCATGATCATTATGTGTCCATCCCCAAGATTTTTGAATTCCGTATCATTGTCGATCTAACACTTATAATCTCACATTCCTTTGAGTTTGAAGCTGAATAGGAAGTGAGAATTGTAAGTTTCATCTTTGGATTGCATCATCTCAACCCAAGTATATATCTGGTAGTCATCCACGACAACTAAAGTATACATGTTTCCTCCTAAGCTTGCATGAGTTACGGCCAAATAAATCCATGTGTAGGAGCTCAAGAGTTCTTTTGGTAGAAAGACATGGTTTTGGTTTTAAAAGAGTTTTTGTTATTTTTCCCAAAATCAAAGCATCACATTTTTTGTCGGCTTGGACAATTTATGGAAGGCAAACCTTACCAAATCTCCTTTGAAAGATTTGAAAGATACTTAAAGTTTAAATGTGAAAGCCTTTTGTGCCAAAGCAATGAATTTTGAAATATTATTTGCTACCGCACAAATTTGAGTATCGCTATTTAAGGAAAGTAAATCTATAGCAAAAACATTTCTTTTTCTAGTACCGTAAGCAAAATTTCATTAGTGAGGCTATTTTTGATGAAACAACTGGAGGAGAATTAGCGTTTCATACCTTTATCACGAAATCTGTGAGATACTTAGAAGATTGTGTTTTAGACCTTGTACCAAAGAGACATTTTCAATTATTATAGATCCTCCGATAATGGATCCATAGCCATAGTTTTTCCTTTTGAATTGTCCCCAAAGATTATAGAAGGTCCTTTTTGCAATAATGTTAGTAAGGAGTTCAACTCCGATCCAATCATGTGTCTCGAGCATCCAATGTCTAATATCCATATGTCGCTTGAATGATCATCACCATTACATACCCGAAATATGAATATTTAAATCATGGTACTTTTATACTTTTGGGTCCAAAAGGTTAGTTTTCAAGTATCCACTTGCCTCAAATTAGGCTTTTGATTCACAATAGGTTTATATATATAAGCATTCATGTGTCTTGATGACCAAAAGTAGAACAAATATTACACTTGTGATAACGGTGTTTATCGGCTCATTTGAGGTGAATTTTGATTCTTTTGATCTCAATTATCTTAAAGAAAGAACAAAATTTATTGGTTTGAACTTGTCGTTGTCTTTCTTCTAGATCCTTCTTTTTGTAATTAAATACATTTGTCAGCTTGATCGACATTTGTCGCTTGTTGAGTTAGTCGAACCGATTTTGAGGTTTGTGACGTAAGACCGACAACTTTCATTGTTCACCCTATCCTTTTTGTGTATGTGTTTTACTTTTATTTCGGGATAAGTGAATGGTACAACATTATAGACTAATCCCTTGTCCTTTCGAATCTTAGGTTCACCTTTTGACTGTCTGGATCTCACGTTCCTTCATCATCCTTTGAGTATCCAAGACCATGTTGGTCTTCATGATCTTTCTCGTTGTCTCGATGATAGTTTCTACAGCAGTTTTTGACTTTGGTGTCAACAACATTGGTCTTCGAAGATTTCTTTCTACAAGGTCGCAATTTGGGCATCCGAGATTTTTGCTTGAATCTCATATTTTTCATTGAGACTTTCGGGCCCAAAGAACTCTTTTTGTCGAACTTTGTAAGGCTCATTGATCTTTTAAGCTCAAAGTTTTTTAAATTCTTTCAAAATCACTAGATAAAGAAACATGGATTCTTTTAAGTGTTTCAAATTTGGAATACATTTCTTTGTTCCAAAGAAATCATCAACACTTGAGTCAAGAATCTTCCTCTCCGCCTTTTTGAATCATGAGTTATTTTAGCACTTGAAGTGTCGACTTGACTTTCTTTTCGGGTGACTTATGATTCCTTGTCCATAAAATCCATTTTATTTTTACACTAACCCGATCGTGCTTTGATGACCTTTGTGGGCTTGAGTTTGTAGGTGAGCTTGATGTTTCATTATCGCATCTTTGAATATTTTGGACTTGGAACTCATTTTCTGAATCATATATTGCCGATTCAACAAGACACATATTTGCTTCTTGCTCTCGAACCAAAGATTTTTCACTGTTTCAATCCAAGATTTTGATCTTCTCAAACCCTTTTGTTTTTCAAAATTTCGAGCTCTTTTATAGTACTCATTTTTCGTAAAAGGACAATTTGAAGCAAAGTTGACCGTGCTTACAAATATTAGCTTTTATCTTTTCTCAACCTTGTCTTCATTTGTTTTGAAGTTTTTGAAGTAGAAGGTTTTCTTGAAAAAGTTTGAAGATGATGACTTTTGAAAGTTTCTGAAAGGTTTTTGAAAATTCCTTTTAAAAGATTTAAATTTTTAAAAGCTTTAAAAGCAACAAATTCATCTTTATCAAAGTCATCATCTAATAAGAAGTTTTGAATTTCTTCTTCAAATTGAAGGGATATACCTTTAAAATTTTCTCAATTTCTTGAGTTTTGAGAACTTCTTTTTCATAAATTTTTAGACTTGCAACAAGACTACGTATATGAAGTTTTGTTCAAGTCTCTAGCTTCCTTTTATAAAGGACTTTTACATGCCATTTACTTCCCAAACCGCTAAGAAAACGATATTCAAATCTTTCATACTATAAACTTTACCAAGAGAAGAACATCTATTACTTACCTCGAAATCTTTCGTAGGCATTTTTAAAGATTCTTTGGGTCCTTCTTGAATGCATCAAATTCTTGTATGCATAATAATTTTTGTCCTTGGTATTCGATCTCCTTCTACATATTCTACAAGAGCATCCCAAATTTCTTTGGCGCTACACACCATATATCTGCTTGTAGTTTTCATCAAGACTTGACGTAAGATATGCACGCCTCCGCATCCATCGATAATCCTCCCTCCACCCCTACTTTGAGGTTTGAGAACATATTCTTCTTCTACAGAGCAAGAGGTTTGTAAGATCATCATCCTGCGGCAAGATTTACCAACTTTAGTATTTCTTTTCATAGGTTGCATAGGACCACCTCTTACACATTCCATCAACCGCTTATCTATATTGTTCATATATCTTGTAATTCTTTCCTTCCGTGATATCAAAGTGATCTTCATAAAAATGGGAACTTGAGTGACATTGTTTGATTGAAAAGCTTTTAGAGTTGCCATGATCGAGCTTTCAAGCTAGTAGACTTGGAAAATAGTTTTCAAAAAATTCTAATACCAATTGTAAGTCCATGGCAAACAAGCATACTAGAGGGGGTGAATAGCCTTTAAAAACTTTGAGGATTAATTTGTAAATCTTAAAAGATTGGCAATGAAAATCTTGATCTGTCAATCAAGAATTGGTCGGCTAATCGACACTTTGAAATTAATCTGAAGAAAGTTGGTCACCGACCGACACAAATTTTCAAAAGAAATGCTTTTAATGTTTGATCACCGAATATAGAGAGGAAACTCGAGATACAAGTTAAACAAATAAGAAAACAATTGTTTTGATCGGCCGACACTTAATCGTTGTATAACTTCTTAAGTGTTAAGTCAGCTTTAGAATATAAGAAATGGCCGACAAATCGCTGAAGTGGTTCACGATAAACGCCTACGCCCACTACCAAGGTTAGACTTGGATTTTTGAAGTGCACTAATTTTATTAAAAATCTATTTGATCTCTAATGGATCAGTGTACAACAAAAGACCGCAGTTTGGGGAGAATGATTGAGAAACAATCAAACTCGTGAGACAAACTCGACCGAAGTTCTAAATAATTTGAAATGAAATATCAAGGTTTCGTCTAAACAATAACTAGAGAGAAATTTTCAATGAGAAGAATCTAGCTAAAGTTTTTCGTGTGAAGACAACGCTCGGAGATTGTGAGTGAGGTTTCTTGACTTAAAAAATTGTTGTGATTGTTATCTTCACAAAATGCTTCCAATTGTTATTTATATATAGTCTTCACAAGCAACCCGTTAGGAACACATTTGAATTTGAAAATGTGTTTTGGCAGTAGCAAGATCTCAAAGGATCTTGTGAGATATTATATGGCAGACCTCTATCAAAAAACACAAAGTAGGAAAAAGTTAGTACAAGAGTATGATCGACAAATAAGGAAAGATAAACTCATACTTTAAGTACGTATAGATCATCTGAGATAAGTGACTGACAAAATGATATTCAGCTGACCAAATATAATCTATTTAACTTGGCTGACAATCAAGTGAAATGTTTTTAAGTAAATCTTTTTAATTTCAAGATTCAACACATTCCATAAATATTTGAAGCACAAACCAATTCAACAATTACAAAATAAATCAACCCAAGAAAACATAACAAATATCTAAAAATATAAGTAGAAAGAATTGAACCGAAGAATCGCGAATCCGAGGTTGAAATCTTTTGCAAGTGCATCTTTTGTCCTTGATTTGATACTCCAAACCTTCAATGGTGATCAAACATCGAAGATTTGGTGTGATTTTGATGGAAATGGGGGCTGGTGCCCAATTTAGGGCTTGCACCCGTAAATGGGGCTTCTGTATTTTCGAAAATGAGGTTGCTGGCATCTAAAAGAGAAGGCAGCAAAGGCACAAAGACGACAGGGGTATTTTAGGAAGGATGATGGAGTTTAAGGGGCATAAATGGGAGAAAAAAGGGAGATGGGTCACACTGGGCATCGGGCTATCCAGGAAGAATTTCGCGGATTGCCCAAGGGAAACTTGAGGAGAGAGAGGAAGCGGGCGGTGGGTTATCATGGAATGGGCGACTGATCCGGGGAACTCAAGCGGGCCTCGCTAGTGGAGGGGAAGCAGCAGAACGCGCCACGTGTCTCCAGCAGCCAGCCGACAACACACAGGCGAGTTTCTGAATAGGCGGCTGCCTCCCTGAACTTTCAATAATTGCTCTGGTACCCCTGATGTCTCTGGAATTAGCGTCGCCGGCCAGCCCCTCCCAGACTTCACAAAATGGTCCTCCGTTAGTGATTTCAGCCTCCGTTAGCCTCTGAATACCTTGGAACTCTTGACGGACTTAACGGACATTGACCAAATACTTTCCAAATTAACTTTTAAGCCCGGAATTGTCTCGAACTTCGTGCTAAACACCGTATAAGAGCTCGATTATACATGGAAACCTACATTAAGTACAAAAAAACAAATAATAATATTTCCAAAGCATAATTAATTCAAAAATAACACAAAATAAAAGAAAATTCCCGAAAATATTAGTGGAAATCTTGTGCTCATCAAACCCCCAAACTTAAGCTTTGATCGTCCCGAGCAAAGAAAATGAATTATGAAAAAAGCTCGAGAACAACATGAAATGAAGGTGTCGCTCAATTAAGATCCCACAAGCATTACCATCCAAGATATCAACCCCAAGATTATAAACATGCATAATAGAGGTATGAATTGATTCAAATGCTATCAAACAATCCTCAAACAATCATTCATACCATAAAACATTTTTTTACCCAAAAGTAGCAATGCTCTAGCTTAGATTGAACGGCCAACCGAAATACCAAATGCAAGCCAAACCGGGAGAGTCATCAACAAATATTTTTCTTCACAAAGCAAGGCAAGAACACACGGCATGACAATATCAATAGGACTTTATAAAGCTTGTAATGTTCGGCCAAGGTTTGGGCTACAAATGAAGGATAGGATAGCAAGTCAAGAGATCAAAGAATTGAAGTCTTCACATAATGACTAGCTTCATTAAAGCATAACTCTTCAAATAACCACAAACTCACTTCAACAACCCCTTAAACGTTAAACTTTGGGTTAAAGAAAGTGTCTCAACTACCACAGACAATTAAGCTTCATCCTTATATCTCCTTGAGATGATTGAAGGACAATGGCTTTTTTTTTCTTTTGTGTCCACCCTTTATTTTTCTTCTCTTTTCTTTTCATTGCTTTCCAAGGGGGCTCTTTTCTTTTTCATTTCATTTTTTTTTTCACCGCCATTCAACAACAATTCAAATCCCCAACATCAACAACAATAAGAACAAAACCTTCATGAAGCATACATTTCCCAACAAGATTACAAAAATAAAATAATTCATTCCAAATCATGCTCTCTTGAAGGGCGACAGCAAAAGTGTATAGGTTCACGGGATAAGATAATGCGGGTGTAAGAAATGAGGTCGAATGGGGGTCATTGTGTGCTCTAGGCACACGCCATTCTTTAAATGAGCTCAACGGGGACACTGAGGATTTTTGTGAGATAAATGGGTAGGATAGAGAAAGGCACAAACGGTCCAAAGATGGCCTATATCATGCTCTTGTCATACATACATGCCCAAACCAAGCTTTTCATCATCAAAATATAACTCTCGGCATTTAGACTCGCAAAATGGTACTCTTAGACATGCACAACCATCACTAAAGCAAAGCATAAAAATATTTTCATCATCAACTTGGGTGTTATCTATTATGAATGAGGCGATGCTACCACATGAAGCACAAACATATCCTCAACTATGCATATAGTAATGTCAAAGTTGACTCCAAGAAAATAATGCAAGTGCAACTCAAAGAGCGCCAAAAATGGAGATGCAAATGATCAAAGCATAAATAATTTGGGGCATATAAAACACAAGATTTTCAGAATTTTCGAAGTTCACCAACCAAACCAATACTCCCTAAACTTAAAATAAAAGGAGAAAGAAAGGAAAGAAAACTCCCTCAAAGTCGATTTCTTATGGAGTCCGGGTCGAAAAGATCCACTCCAAGAATCTCAACAAGCAACCTCAACAATAAAGCGCTAAACCCCTGTATCAAATCAAGCTCAAAAGAAAAAAGTAGAAATGCAATTATGGACATAAAAAAAGAAAAGAAAATATTTTTTGTGTGGGGACACTATTTACACCTCCCTACAAACCCACAAACTCGGGAGGACTTCGAAAAACGACTCAATATACAAAACATATAAATACAAAAACAAGTAAACTAATTAAAAAAAACATGCTCAAAATACAATCAGCTTCGCTTGGTATCGATATTAGCAAATAGGAGCAAAAAATTAAATCATTCCCCGGCAACGGCGCTAAAAACTTAATGTGTGCGAACGCAACTCGGGCAAAATTACCTGCCGTATCAAGTAATAAAGTTCGAATTACGAGTCGATCCCACGAGGAATGCGCGTAATTCTCACTCCAACTAAGTACCGAAATTATGCTAACTAATTATATTTGAGCGAAAAGAAATTGAATTAAAATCTAAAAATATAAACAACCTAAGAAAGCAATTAAATTTAAACTAACGCGGGTGTGGTTTGACAACAACAAATCAAGATAAAAAATATAGGAACGTATTATTTCTAGTCTAGCCGGTATTTAATTTAATTCTCTTTTTGCTTTTCTTTTAACTCAAGTCTTAGTAGTCGGACGTGCTATTTTATTCGTTACGGGCTTTCGCTACGTATAGCAAATCTAGCTATCTCTCAACCTTGCTACGGGCTCATATCATCGCAACACACAACACAGGGGAGAAAATAACTGCATGTGTAAACAAGCATCCAAACTATCTACGCGCGATCTCCTTTCGGTCTCATGCTACGCAAACTACTATTGTGATTTTCGGAATAATAGGAAGGGCTTTCGCTTCGTATCCTATCATTCTAGTGATCATTTAATGGTTCGATACGCCATTAAAAGCATGAAGCACACACAATAATAACCAAGTGCATGGGTAATACTTTGCAAAAAGAAACTCTCTATATTTTTCTACAAGTCATGTTGGTAGCCGAGACTGCTAAAATTGGTTAACTGCGGGCTCTCGCATCTTATAGTCAACCCTAACCTCCCCGACCTCGTGAATAGCTAAGGTGGTTCGATCGCGTGTCAAACCTAGTCTCATTTTGGCTATCGGTGTGTGTCACAAAACACTAACTATTAAATTGATTTGTCTAAAATATAAAGGTAGCTCTCGCGGATCCTAAATATTTCTAAAATCATTTAATTATTGGCCAGATAATTAAAAGCATTAATTTCACAAAATAATAACCAACATGTTTGTGTACTAAATAAAGAGATAAATTAAATTAAAACACTACATTTAACATAGAAAAATAATCGCATTCCATAAATATTTGAAGCACAAGCCAATTCAACAATTACAAAATAAATCAACACAAGAAAACATAACAAATATCTAAAAATATAAGTAGAAAGAAATGAATCGAGGAATCGCGAATCCGGGGTTGAAATCTTTGCAAGTGCGTCCTTGGTCCTTGATTTGATGCTCCAAACCTTCAATGATGATCAAGCATCGGAGATTTGGTGTGATTTTGGTGGAAATGGGGGCTGGTGCCCCGTTTAGGGCTTGTACCCGTAAATGGGGCTCCTGTATTTTAGAAAATGAGGTTGCTGGCATCTAAAAGAGAATGCAGCAAAGGCACAAAGAAGGCAGCGGTATTGTAGGAAGGATGATGGAGTTTAAGGGGCATAAATGGGAGAAAAAAGGGAGATGGGTCACGCTGGGCATCGGGCTATCCAGGAAGAATTTCGCGGGTTGCCCAAGGCTGGAAACGGGTGAGAGAGAGAGAGAGGGAAGCGGGTGCGGTGGGTATTATTGGGCCGAATGGGCCGATGGGCCCGATCCAGAACTTGGCGGGCCTCGCTAGTGGAGGGGAAGCAGCAGAACGCGCCACGTGTCTCCAGCTGCCAGCCGACAACACACAGGCGAGTTTCTGAATAGGCGGCTGCCTTCCTGAACTTTAAATATTTGCTCCGGTACCCCTGATGTCTCTAGAATTAGCGCCGCCGGCCAGCCCCTCCCAGACTTCACAAAATGGTCCTTCGTTAGTGATTTCAGCCTCCGTTAGCCTCTGAATGCCTTGGAACTCTTGACGGACTTAACGGGCATTGACCAAATACTTTCCAAATTAACTTTTAAGCCCGGAATTGTCTCGAACTTCGTGCTAAACACCGTATAAGAGCTTGATTATGCATGGAAACCTACTTTAAGCACAAAAAAACAAATAATAATATTTCCAAAGCATAATTAATTCAAAAATAACACAAAATAAAAAAAAATTCCCGAGAAAATTAGTGGAAATCTTGCGCTCATCAAACACCTTGCGATCGCAAGCCTATGGCCCCTTGCGATCGCAATCCTCACAGAAGGTTGCGTCCATAGTTGTTATCCACTTTGCTGCTTTGCCACTTTGATCCCTTCAAGCTTCCAAATAGTTTCCTAGGCTTCCAAACTTGTCTACAAGTTCCCAATCTTAACAAATAGACCCATGAACCCTTAAAAACACTTTTATGGCTTGTTAATATCATATCAATATGTATATAGGCATAATTTCACTTTCCGTACCCTAAATATAGCTCAATTTCACATAGAGTTTGAGTGGCTTTTTAAGAGAGAGAGTTGTTTGGCTTTTTTTGCCTTCTTGGTGATCTGAAAAGTTTTCAACCTTTTACCTTTCTCCAACAATCTAAAGATTTTGCCTAATTAATAATATGTAGACAACATGTGGGTCACCTGCCCCTGCCCTGCCTCGCTTATACCCGTGACATCCGCGGACCAAACTCGTTAATCCCACTTCTTAGCGGGGTTATATTTTTAAAATCCAACCCACTATTTTTAAGTGACGGGACGAACCAACCCAACGAATTTGGCCCATTTTGACGGCTCTATCCATATCATAGATTTCGATTGAGTTCTATTCGACGAATGTCAAACCTTGGAATGTCACAATCCTCGCGCTTCCACTAAAGATACCCATTATCTCTTCTACCATTAGCTAAACAATTAATACGTCTTTCTGCAAAAGGGAACTCAGTAGCATTATATGAAGAAATAAAAATTGCATACTCCAAGATAAATTAGAAATCAAACAGTAAATTAAACTAATAAAATCGAACTGAACACAATATAATGATCATATTGATTAAAGTCTTGTAAATGAGTAGAAGAGAGCCAAAAACTAAATTAAGTATAAAATAGAACAATCTATCTCTCTCACACTCAACATGCTATAACGAGCTAATATAAAACTCAAATATTGAAGATACGCCTAACCTAAAGGCTGGAGAGAGGGGACAGAGAAAAAGAGAATCATTTCCTCTTCATTTTCAGTTTACCTCAAAACAAACTCATAAATTTTTTAAAAAAGAAAAAAGAACCCCAAAAAAAGGCTAACACTATCTTCTTCACTTCATCACAATTTGTTAAGTGAAATCCACAACTCTCTACCGTTCACTAACCCAATAAATTTTCAAAACAGAAAAAGAACAAAAAAAAAAAAAAGAAGAGAAATCCTATTGATACAAAAAAAGTGAATCAAAAGAAATTATCAACCATGGGTGCCAAAGAAATTACTCAAGCAAACTATACACTAAAACACTCGAGAGGTTAGGGCTTGGCAAAAATTGCTGGTGGCAGAGAGGGATTCTAAGGGCAAGAGAAAAAAAGGAGAGAGAAAGAAATCGATGATAGAAAAGGAAAGAGTCGTAGCAGGCTCAACCGCGCAATAGGCAGATGGGGGATGTACTCAAAGTAACCGCCCTTCGCGCATGCGAGCTTAGAAATGAATTACGGTTGTGGGATCACTGACTCACTGCAAAAGAGTAAATCTCAACCACTTTTTAAACATATGTACGTATGTGTACATTTATAAAATGCGAGCACAAAATGTTAAAATGAATCAATTTATGAAAAATTGATAATAAAATTCACAAGTCGTTGTAGTATAATGGTAAGTATTCTTGCCTGTCATGCAGGTGAATCGGGTTTGATCCCCGACAACGGCGTTTTTAACCTTTTCTTTTTTACTTATCAACAAAAAGGGAAAAATTATGCAATGGAGAGAGCATAAATAATGTATAGATAATTTGTTCTTATTCATGAACTTCAATACATTATTTTTACAAAGAAAATGCACACACAAAAAATCCCTTACTTAAGCACTAAGCTAATACTAATAGCCTTAATGCAATTAATAACAAAATAATAAACAAAAAAAAAAACTAAATTGTACACCTGATACAAATATATATGTATGTGTGTGTGTGTGTCTATAAATAATGTATATAATGTGACCTCAAATTTATGAATATATCAATTTATAAATATTTGATTAACAAATCCACTAGTCGTTGTAGTATATTGGTAAGCATTCCCGCTTGTCATGCAGGTGACTCGGGTTCGATCCCATAGTGTAGAGATAATTTGTTCTTATTCATGAACTTCAATGTATTATATGAAAAACAAAAATGTCTTTCTTAAGCACTAAGCTAACTGCCTTTATGCAAATAATAACCAAAAAAATAACTAAAAAAACTAAATTGTACACCTGATATATACATAAAAATATATGTACGTATTTATGCATATATATGTATGTATGTATGTATGTATACTTTAATAAAATGCGACCGCAAAATGTTAAAATGAATCAATTTATAAAAATTGATAACCAAATTCATAAGTCATTGTAGTATAGTGATAAGTATTCCCGCCTATCACACAAGTGATCCGAGTTTGATCACCGGCAACGGCGTTTTAACATTCTCTTTTTTACTTATCAACAAAAAGGGAAAAATGATGCAATCGAGAGCATAAATAATGTATAGATATTTTGTTCATAATTCATGAACTTCGATGCATTATTTTTACAAAGAAAATGAAAAAACAAAAATGCCTTACTTAAACACTAAGCTAACTATTTTTTTTAACCCGCGCATTAAACGCACGTCAACTAAATCGTACATAAACAAAATAAAGAGGATAAAAATTATAAAGGATAAAATAAGAATAATCGGTTTATTAACAATTACACATAATTAGTATATCACTAATCATTATAGATTCTAAAAAAAATCCTTATACACAACATTTGTTATCTTATTAGTTGGTTTTTAATTTTCACCGCATATCAATATCTAGTTTCTTCAAAAAGAGACCTACGGGCTACGACTACATGTAATTATTGACTTTGACAATTGTTAATCGTTATTATATATAATACCAGCAATGGTAATTGTCTTTTTTGGAAAATGAAAGACAGTCTTACGTCGGATGAAGTTAATGACTTTAGGATAAAAACTTTTTCTCCAACATTGTTTCCTTTTAAAATTTTTGTTTCAATAATATGATCTCTAAGATTTATGATGCTTAGTTTTGTTCCATTGCACAACCTTTCAATATGATCAATGTTTCTCAATTGCATAAGTGGTAAGTATTTCTGCCTGTAACGCGGGTGACTCGTGTTCGATCCTCGACAACACTGTTTTAGCCTTTTTTTTCTTTTTTACTTATCAACAAAAAGGGAAAAAGTGATGTAATTAAGAGAACATAAATAGAGTAGAGATAATTTGTTCTTATTCATGAACTTCAATGTCTTATATGAAAAAACAAAAATGCCTTACTTAAGCACTAAGCTAATTGCCTTTATGCAATTAATAACAAAATAATTAAAAAAAATTTGTTCACATATATATATATATATATATATATATATATATATATATATATGTATGTATGTAGGGATAATTTCACTTTTAGTACCCTAAATATAGCTCAATTTCACATTTGGTACCCTTGGTATCAAGGTTATCAATGTTCATTAGCAACGTTACTCATTTTAATCAGTTTTCATACTTTCCGCCTATTACCCATGAAATACTAACGTGTAACCAGATATAACAGGTTGGAAACCGACTAACCTTTGGGTTAATTTCACTTTTGATATCTCAAGTATAGCCTAATTTCACATTTTGTTCCCATGTTACCAAGATGGTTGCTAACTTGGGATAGTAGGTTAGCCATTAAACTTTGACAGTCAAGTGACGGAAAGTACCAAAAGTGATGAAAATTACGAATGTATTTGATGAACTTTGATGAACAAGGTAACAAGGGTAACAAATGTGAAATTGGGCCTTAGTTGACGAAAAGTACCAAAAGTAATGAAAATCATGAATATATTTATTTATTTATTTATTTATAAAATGCGACCACAAAATGTTAAAATGAATCAATTTATAAAAATATGTTAATTATATCCATAAGTCGTTGTAGTATTGTGGTAAGTATTCCCGCCTGTCTTGATGACCCGAGTCCGATCCCTAGCAACGACGTTTTAACCTTTTCTTTTTTACTTATCAACAAAAAGGGAAAAAGTGATGTAATTAAGAGAACACAAATAGTGTAGAGATAATTTGTTCTTATTCATGAACTTACATATATATTATGTATACATATAACTCAATTTCATATTTTGTACCCTTGATATCGATGCCATCAAAGTTTATTTGCAACGTTACTCATTTTAATTAGTTTTTATACTTTTCGTCTATTGTCTGTGAAATACTAATGTATAACATGCTATAGCATGTTGGAAACCAACTAGCCTTTGGGTTAATTTTACTTTTGGTACCTCAAGTATAGCTTAATTTCACATTTGGTACCCATGTTCAAAGATCAACTGGTCGCTAACTTAGGATAGCAGGTTAGCTGTTAAACTTTGACAGTCAACTGACAGAAAGTACCAAAAGTGATGAAAATCACGAAACTATACACTAAAACACTCGAGAGGTTAAGGCTTGGCGAAAATTGCTGGTGGCAGAGAAGGATTCCGAGGCGAGAGAAAAAAAGGAGAGAGAAAGAAATCGATTATAGAAAAAGAAAGAGTCGCAGCAGGCTCAACCGCTCAATAGGCAGATGGGGGATGTACTCGAAGTAACCACCCTTCGCACATGCGAGCTTAGAAATGAATTACGGTTGTGGGATCACTATAAAAGAGTAAATCTCAGCCACTTTTTAAGCATATGTATGTATGTATACATTTATAAAATGCGACCACAAAATGTTAAAATGAATCAATTTATGAAACATTGATAATAAAATTAACAAGTTGTTGTAGTATAGGGATAAGTATTCCTGCCTGTCACACTGGTGACCCGGGTTTAATCCCTGGCAACGGTATTTTTAACCTTTTCTTTTTTACTTCTTAACAAGAAGGGAAAAATGATGCAATGGAGAGAGCATAAATAATGTATAGATAATTTGTTCTTATTCATGAACTTCAATACATTATTTTTACAAAGAAAATGCGCACTAAAAAAAATCCCTTACTTAAGCACTAAGCTAATACTAATAGCCTTAATGCAATTAATAAAAAAATAATAAACAAAAAATAAAAAAACTAAATTGTACACCTGATACAAATATATATGTATGTGTGTGTGTGTGTGTGTATATATATATATATATATATATATATATATATATATATATATATATATATATATAATGTGACCTCAAATTTATGAATATATCAATTTATAAATATTTGATTAACAAATCTACTAGTCGTTGTAGTATATTGGTAAGCATTCCCGTTTGTCATGCGGGTGACTCGGATTCGATCCCATAGTGTAGAGATAATTTGTTCTTATTCATGAACTTCAATGTATTATATGAAAAACAAAAATGTCCTTCTTAAGCACTAAGCTAGCTGCCTTTATGCAAATAATAACAAAATAATAACCAAAAAATAACTAAATTGTACACCTGATATATACATATAAATATATGTATGTATGTATACATATATATGTATGTATGTATGTATACATTAATAAAATGCGACCACAAAATGTTAAAATTAATCAATTTATGAAAAATTGATAATCAAAATTGCATAAGTCGTTGTAGTATAGTGATAAGTATTCTCGCCTGTCACGCGGGTGACCCGGGTTTGATCCCCGGCAACAGCGTTTTAACATTCTCATTTTTACTTATCAACAAAAAGTAGAGATGTTAAAAGGGCTGGGAACCGTAGGGCCGACCCTATTAACCGGAAACATTAAAGGGTTAGGGTTGGGAAAAGCCAACCCGTTTAATAAACGGGCTGACCCTGTAGGGTCAGGGGCAAATTGGGTTGGGCTTGAGGGTTCTAGGGTTGGCCCACGGGCTCGAAGATTTGCTTTGGCTAAAATGAGGGTTCAAAATGTTTGAAGAGGGATTCAAACCCACAACCTTCTAGAGGATAATAATAATAAGAACTTAAATATGGTAGTTTAAACCACTCAACCATCCTGACTTATTTATCAAATATTCAAATGTGTAATATATATTATCATTTCATTTGGTAAACCAATAATGTCTATCCCCTGTTAGCTTTGTGATGATATATCTGTATTTGATGAAAGTCAAACCCAAACATGGTCGTAACTACAATTCTAAGATATATAAGTTTCTAAAATTGGTCAAAATGAGATTTTTGGATACATAATTAGCTATGTTAAAAGGGCCTAGAACCATAGGGTTGACCCTGCTAATCGGGAATCGGAAAGGGTTAGGGTCGGGAAAATCCAACCCATTTAAATTCTGTGCTAAACGGTTTGACCTTATTATTATATTTCACTATTTGATTAAAATATTTGATTGTATTAACTTCTTACCAACGTTTATTTTATGTTATTTTATTATTGTAGATGAAGAGGATAAATGGATAATGATGTTGAAGAAGATACTTTCTCAAAAGAAAACTCGATTTTATGTTTTTAATTCGTATTGTTAATCGTTGTCACTTGTCCGTCAATATGTTTGTTACTTAATTTCAATTTTTTGATTTAAATAAGACATCATGTGTTAATAGGGCTGACCCTGTTGAACCGTACCTTACAGGGTTAGGGTTGTGTCTTGAGCGGCCCGTTTAACCCGTGGCCATATAGGGCTGACCCTATAGGGTTAGGGCCAACCCAATTTAACATCTCTAACAAAAAGGGAAAAATGATGCAATCGAGAGCATAAATAATATATAGATAATTTGTTCTTATTCATGAACTTCAATGCATTATTTTTACAAAGAAAATGAAAAAACAAAAGTGCCTGACTTAAACAGTAAGCTAATTGCCTTTATGCAATTAAAAACATAACTAGGTTATTACCCGTGCGATGCACGGTTGATTTAATGTTGTTTCTAAAACTTAATTTTGTATATAGAATCTGCAAACTATTTGAATGTACCAACAATATAGTTAGATGTTCACATAATTAATAATTTTTTTAAAAAAAAACCTGAGATCACACCGAATCATCAGACCGAAAATTCATGCGAATTATAAAATCGAACAAATATTTTTAGGGAGAGGATGTGAAGTACCACGAAGACATACTCGTTAAGGAGGTGTTTGATGAAGTGAAAATATTTCACAGTGATTGTTTGTGGTTTTGGTGGAACACGTTTAATCAAATTAGATCAAATCTATTTTAAATTGACCGAGTTTTGCTAAATAATAAAAATTAAAAAACTTCTACTATGACAATTGAGGAGTACTCCTAATCAGATGAAACTTGTCTAAATCAAATGTGATAAAATATATCCGGTACAAACTGATTTTGGCAGCAAAAAGTTGTAAAAAACAAATTATCATGAGAATTGAAAAGTTTTAATAAATTGAAACATGTCTAAATCAAATATATTAACCGATTTTAACAGAAAAAAATGGTATTAAAAAAAACTTTTACCATGTATAAAGGAGACACCATTTTCAAAATATATCCAGTTTTTATTTTTTGAAAGCAAAAAAAGAAATTTATCTCTCTCTCTCTCTCTCTCTCTCTATATATATATATATATATATATATATATATATATATATATATATAGTTTTGTATGTACAGTTTTAATAGTTTTTTTTTTTTTGCAAAAGTTGTTTATAATAAGATGATTTTCTAAACTTGTAACAAATAATAAAATTTTTAATTAGAATAGTTTGAAGAAAAAAAAGGAAAAATAAGTTCAAATTTGATCATATGAATATGTAATTTAAAGATTAAAACCTATGAGAATTGATAAAATCTACTTGCAAAAAAACGTTTACCATGAAAATTTGGAGTAGTAATCATGTAAAACTCGTTTAAATAAAATGGTATAAAATATATCATGTATTAACTGATTTTGAAAGCAAAGAATTGTAAAAAAAAAAAACTTTTATCATGTATAAATGAGACACTAGTTTTAAAATTTATCCGATTTTAATTTTTGATCGGAATTATATATATAGTACCGTATGCACGGTTTTAATAGTTTTTTTTTCCTGTGCAAAAGTTGTTTATAATGAGATGATTTTTTAAACTTGTAATAAATAATTAAAATTTTTAATTAGAATAATTTGAAGGAAATGAAAAATAAGGTAAATATTCAAAATTGATCGTATAACTATGTGATTGAAATGATAACATATATGAGAATTGATAAAATCTATCTGCAAAAAAAACACTTTTACCATGAAAATTTAGAGTCCTAATCAAGTAAAACGCGTCTAAATCAAATGTAATAAAATCTATCTCGTACTAATCGATTTTGACAGCAAAAAATAATTAAAAAAAACTTTTACCATATATAAAGGAGGTACTGGTTTTAAAATCTATACGGTTTTAATTTTCGGTACAAAAAAAAGAAAAAAAAATTATAACTTCACAAGAACGTGTGCGTCAAAGTACAGAAATCCTTTAAAACTTTAAGCATTCAACGAAAAATCGTCATGTGGCAGAAACAACTTCTATTTTAATAATAGTTAATAGATAAATAATAAATTATTAATTAATGATTAATAAATATAGATTAGTAGAAGAAAAAATAACATAAAATTATCCCGTGGATAATTTATATAAATTAAATAGTCGGAAAATGAAAAGAGATGGAAATTGAAGAGTTTCAGTCAAATTAAACTTGTATAAATTGCATAGGATAAAATCTAGTTTAATTAAGTGATATTTGAAAAAATAAAAAAAATCATAAATCTCTCTCATAAATTTTACTCGTAAATTATATCATAAATCTATCTTATCAAATTAGTTTTAAGATTTTTCTCTTATCTAATTAGATTTATGATTTTTATCTTAAACTAATCAATTTTGAAAAAAGAAAAAAACTTACCATTTCAAAGGTGACACGTGGCAGCACCGAATTCCTTTAAAACTTTTAGATTTTCCGCAAAAATTACGTGGCGATGGCGGCTTGTTTAGTAATAACTAGGTTATACATTCACGATGCAGGTTTAAGATTTTTTTTTTCAAAGTTGCTTGAATAAAAAAATCTTAAACTCGTTAAAATTAGAATCTTTTGAACAAATTTAAAATAGGATAAATATTGAATTTAATATATGAATAATTAATGCAATATAAAATAAACAATTTAATTAAATGAATCTATCTATTAAATTATAGCAGATGGACGGGTAATATGAATTTCAAATTTAATTAACTATCTAAGCTGGATCAACTCAATTTTACTTCAAAAATAAAATAAAATAATGAAATTAATAGTTTCTTAAATTTATCGAATAGTTAGTAATTTAAAATAGTTAACAACTGAATACTTTATATCTTAAATTTAAAATAAATAAAACTTGAAATAGGAAATTGAATATTTTTATAACCGGTTTAAAATCTATCGGTTGTATTTACCTGTAATTTTAAGATTAGTTTTTAAAAATTTATTAGTAACTTTTGATTTGTAAAACTTATATATATATATATATATATATATATATATATATATATATATATATATATATAGCATGATATTAAGGATTTGATAGAATCTTAAGTTTGAGAATATGTTTATAATAAAATATTTATATTAATCAAAAATATTTTTATCAAGTAAAACTTTAAAATCAAATAAGATGAAAATCTTGCTAAACTAGCAATTGTAATCAAATGAATAAAAATTATCGCCTTGTTATAAAAGAAAACTTTGAAATCAAATGTGATAAAATCTAACCGTAAAAAGCATAAAGCTAATTAAAAGATTTATCATTAGCTAACCATATTAAAATCAAATGAATCAATATTTTTTATCCATAATTTTTTTTTTATAAAACTTTTTATAAGAGGAAAATGAAATTCTTAAAACAAA
>JABEVN020003214.1:0-19017 GCA_013146195.2 Codonopsis lanceolata | reverse complement strand
CATAGAATCGAAGAATAAGGAGGAAATATCTTCTCAAGTTTGCAAAAGTGACTACAATGCTCTCGCCAAGCTTTTTCATGTCATCAACACGTAGTGGTAGATGTTAACACTCGAAAAACTCACTTAACTCCGTTAATGCCACCCAGATATTGTCGTGCAAGAGATCCTTGAAGAATCTAAGTAGTCTATCCAAAGAAAACGGGCAATCATGACTCTTCAAACCCCGTGACTTTCCCTTCCTCTAGATTGACAGCTACCAATGTTAGACGATAACCATCCGAAGCCTTAAACTTTGAGCCATTTCAAGATGTGTTGTTTGTTTTCCTTTGTGCACGCATTGAGCCATCGGGCCATTTTACCATTGACCTCAACCAACTCTAACTAAACGCCTACAAATTTCCTTAAGGTCCATTCGACCTGGATCGTGTCTTTAGTTGTCTTCAAATCCATCAACGTGTTAAAAACATTATCAAACACATTCTTCTCAATGTGCATCACGCCAAGGTTATGTCGAATGAGATTAGTTTTCAAGTATGGCAACTCCCAAAATATACCCTCTTGGTCCAGTTGGAAGTCCGAACCCTGAATTTTGCTCCTTGAAAACTTTTCCCCACCGAGGTTCGGGGCAATCTAGATTCTTCATAGAAATGCTTCACCATCAAACGAATCGGGGTCATCATGATCATTCTATTCTTTTAAACGCATTCTTCTGGGTCCTGAAGGGTGGTCCTCCTGAAGAAATTGTCTATGGCAATCGAACCAACATGGTTTTCAGAGTGCTTAGCGAATTCTCACAGGTCACTCATACAATACGGCAAGCCAACTGGGTACCCACCGATAACATCCCATATGCGGGAAGTCATTAATTGTCCACATCAACGCAGCCTCTCAGATGAAATTCTCTCTCGCTTGAAAGCATCCACATTTCACCCCATCCTCCCAAAGTTGTTTCAATTCATCCATCAACGTCGGGAGATAGACGCCAATGTTCTTCCAAGGTCTTTTGGTCCAGGATGAATAAAGACAAGAACATGTAAGGATCACTCATACACAACCACCTGGGAAGATTGTAGACAAGTGGCTATAACCGCCAACAAGAATAAGATTTTGCCTCAGACCAAACGGATTGAAACCATCGTGAGCGTATACATAACCTTATATTTTGCTCGCACGCAAAGTCCGGATAAGTATTATCAAAGTGTTTCCAAGCTTCCCCGTCACTAGGATGAATCAACACACCTCTTCACGCGAACTTTCCTTATGCCAATGCATTGCTTCGCAAGAGAGATTTAGACGCGCAGAGGCGTTTGAATCTCTAATCAACGGCATGTAACGCAATAGTGTTTGAACTACCCCTCCGATTTGGCTTATATCTACTTTCTCCACAAATTGAACACTTTGTCTTCTGTGCATCTTCCTTGTAAATAGCATGCAATCATTCTTACACGCATCGATCTTTTCATAACATAGTCGAATCGCTTGACCAAAGCTTCTTTGTACTCATAGAAGTTATTGACCATCTTATTCTCTTTCGACAACAACTGGCTTAATTGCTTTCATGACGATCGATTATAAGCGGGCGACTAATATTCGACATGCCTTTATGTTAAGAGCTTCATCCATCCAACACTGATCTCACAACTTTGGATAAACCTTCTTTTTTGCGAGTCTATAACATCAATAAATTTCTTGAGAGGAGTTGGTTCTTTGCTCTTGGTTTTGACCAATCATTCGGGACGGTGCATCCCTAACCATATCTTCCATATTCAAATGTGGTTCTACATCCACAATAATAGGATCGGGTTGAGGAGGAACATGAATATTCATAGGGGGGTTATTTGAAACATTTGGGCCTTATGATTTGCTCACCATGAGCTATCCATCATTTTACCCGACTTCAAACCCGTTACAAAAGATGTTTAGAGTTTCGATCACACGTTAGGAACTTGTTATTCGACACTTGACATGGACACCTAATCTTATCACCATTCATGTAGACAGGATTTCTTGTAGCTAATTCAATAAACTCAACTTCAACTTTTTCTTATGAACTTCATCTCGTGATATTCATTTGATTTGGCAACCTCAGATTGTACATAAAACTATGATCATCATTTACTAAGACTCTGCATTACAATTTATATATTATTACACATTACTCAATCTAATCGATGGATGACACAAAACTTTAATGCGACCAAAATATCTAAGATATCAAATACATTAACATTTATAAAAGACAATAATGTTTTAAAGTACACACAACACACATATACATTTCCAAAGCTGTCCAAGCGGACAATTCAAGAACCTATAATAGATGTTGACCACAACACGAACATCAAGCACATGTTGAACCGCAACACCCATTAAGGATTCTCGAACGGGTTTCTAAGCTTTTAACTTTATTCAGGAGTGGTTTACAAATGCAATTGACATGGAGTGACCAAAAATGCATTAGAACCGACATTGGAATATATTGTCAAGTTAGACAATGAAACGACACTCGTCCTAACTAGCTAATACGTTCTATAACATATTCATCATATTATTCACATTCCTAATCACTAACTCCAGTAATCACTAATGTTTTAACTTCTACCAAACGAATTATAAGTTATTAGGGTAAAACTATGGGACTAAGGTTTCAGTTTAGGTTTAGGTTAGTTTTAAAGTTCAGGGTTACGGTTAAATTAAGGGTTAGGGTTTGTTAGGTTTAAGTTTAGGTTGTTTAGATTTAGGTTTGGGGTTTAGGTTTAGTGTTATGGTTATGGTTTAAGGTTAATGTTATAGTTTATATTTAAGGTTAGTGTTATGGTTTAGGTTTAAGGTTAGAGTTATGGTTTAGGTTTAGTGTTTAGGTTTAAGGGTTAGGTTTAGGGTTTAGGGTTTAGGGTTTAGGGTTTAGGTTTAAGGGTTAGGTTTTAGGTTTAGGGTTTAGGTTTTGGGTTGGGGTGGGGGTGGGTTTAGGTTTTAGTGTTATGGTTTAGGTATAGGGTTAAGGTTTAGGTTTAAGGATTAGGGTTTAGGGTTTAGGTGTAAGAGTTAGGTTTAGGGTTTAGGGTTTAGGATTTAGGTTTTGGGTTGGGGGTAGGGGTGGGGGTGGGGGTGGGGTTAGGTTTAGGTTTAGGTTAGTTTTAAAGTTTAGGGTTACGGTTAAATTAAGGGTTAGGGTTTGTTAGGTGTAAGTTTAGGTTGTTTAGATTTAGGTTTGGGGTTTAGGTTTAGGTTTATGATTTAGGTTTTGGTTTAGGTTAAGTGTTATGGTTTAGGTTTAGTGTTATGGTTTATGGTTTAGGTTTAAGGTTAGTGTTATGGTTTAGGTTTAGTGTTTATGGGTTAGGTTTAGGGTTTATGGTTGAGGGTTTAGGGTTTAGGTTTAAGGGTTAGGTTTAGGGTTTAGGGTTTAGGTTTTGGGTTGGGGTTGGGGGGTGGGGTTAGGGTGGGGGTGGGGTGGGGTTAGGTTTAGGTTTTAGTGTTATGGTTTAGGTTTAGGGTTAAGGTTTAGGTTTAAGGGTTAGGGTTTAGGGTTTAGGTGTAAGAGTTAGATTTAGGGTTTAGGGTTTAGGTTTTGGGTTGGGGTTGGGGGTGGGGGTGGGTTTAGGTTTTAGTCTTATGGTTTAGGTTTAGCTTAGTTTTAAAGTTTAGGGTTACGGTTAAATTAAGGGTTAGGGTTTGTTAGGTTTAAGTTTAGGTTGTTTAGATTTAGGTTTGGGGTTAAGGTTTAGGTTCATGATTTAGGTTTTGGTTTAGGTTAAGTGTTATGGTTTAGGTTTAGTGTTATGGTTTATGGTTTAGGTTAAGGTTTAGGTTTAAGGTTAATGTTATGGTTTAGGTTTAAGGTTAGTGTTATGGTTTAGGTTTAGTGTTTATGCTTAAGGGTTAGGTTTAGGGTTTAGGGTTTAGTTTAAGGGCTAGGTTTTGGGTTTAGGGTTTAGGTTTTGGGTTGGGGTTGGGGATGGGGTGGGGGTGGTGGTGGGGGTGGGGGTGGGTTTAGGTTTTAGTGTTTTGGTTTAGGTTTAGGGTTAAGGTTTAGTTTAAGAGTTAGGGTTTAGGGTTTAGGTGTAAGAGTTAGGTTTAGGGTTTAGGGTTTAGGTTTTGGGTTGGGGGTGGGGGTGGGGGTAGGGGTGGGGGTTAGGTTTAGGTTTTAGTGTTATGGTACAAACACCACATAAGCCTTCTAGTCTAAAAAGCCATATGTATATAGTATATCCTTCTTTCCCTCTCTACATCATTCCATCAATCTTCCTAATATGCAAAAAGCTTCCATTCCAATAGTAAATGCTTCCTTTGTTGACTTTTCTCATGTGGAACCAAATTCTTTATCATGTATTGTTGTTTCCCATCTTAGTCTATTTTCAACTACTCCCTCTCAAAGTTTTATTGTGTGACTCATTAATTTAATACTTTTGTAATTCACACAATTTCGACTTTCACCTTTATGTTTGTATATTGGTACCCAGTACTCAGCCTCTGTTGCGCTTAAAGTCATGTCCCTACATATCTAGCCCCAAGCCCAGGTAAGCGAGGAGGAATGCGTTAGGTACCCTCACAGCCGACATAAAAACTTTCAAATCACTATGAAGTTGATGAAATTCATCAAAGCTTCCCAGCCAAATTAATCCACCTGATTTCCAAAAAAATTAAAATTGAATTCACATTCAATGTAATAACAAACTCCGTCCGGCCACAGAAATCAGCAATTCCAAATCAGTGATGAGAAGTTTGGACTCAACAAAACATGGAAGTCAAGTGAAAAGAAAGCTTCAATTGCTAAATATTTATATTTCTTTTTCGGTCTCTACTTGCTGGAATGATTATTTTCGAAGAGTTTGGTACTTGGTTTCAGTTGCAGATCTTGCCTTAGCGGGTTGTCCCCCTCAGGTCTGTTATCGGTTTGTTTATTAATAAAATTTGTGCAGGTGCCGCCCTGCTTTATTAAAAAAAAACGCCTTTGGTGATGCTTTCTACGAGTATCAGTTTACTCCCCCTTCAGATACATTCTGGAGTGGGCAACCCATCAAGAAAGAAATACTCCCATGTCTAAATGATAGCAATCAAGTCCAAACCATAGTAGACAGTTTACAATTTAACAATAATAAGCAATTAACTAAATTTAACAATAATCATAATCAAAATTGAGAATCTCCCCTAAACTAATCAAATCAATATATGTCTGGCAAGCCTTTCTAGTTGCTACCTTCTACAATAGATAGCATGCCTCCTCTCTATCAATTTGTGAAAAATTCACCAAACTACAGAATCTTCAATTTGGTTTTGTGAACAAAATTCCAAATAGCCCAGCAATAGAAACTAGCGGTGCAAACATGTAAAAAGAAAGGGTAAAATTACAAACCCAAGTTGAACGAACTCACAAAAGGACTCTGAACTCTGAAGTCTGAACCCACAAAGCAAAGATATTGAGAGAGAGACTTACTGTATGAGTGAGAGAGAACGAGATAGAATCTTCCAATCTGGTGTGGATGGAGAACCGGAGATGAGCCAGAGTCGTTGTGAATCTGCAATTTACATGTTGTATTCACAGGTTAGCAACTACAACTTAGCATGAGCGAGGGTCAATCGAAGTAGTAGAAGCGCGAGAGATGGAGAGAGAAAGAAAGAGCGAGAGATTGAGAGAGAGAGACTTACAGTTAGAGAGAGAAACGGCGGCTGGCAGGGAGACAATCAGTGGAGACAAAGAAGAAGGGGAGCTGGTCACTACGAATAACGACGGAGCTGGAATCAGATATGGCGACTGGTGTTGAGGATGTCGGCCAAATTTGGGGTTATTTCATTTGGACGTTTGGTGGAGGCTTTGGGCGAACGGAGTGGAGGAGAGAGATGGAGATGAAGCGTGGCCGTCTATGGTGGATTTGGCGAAGATGGCGGCTGAACTGCCCGGAGAAGAAGCGACTGAAGAAGATTCGCCGGGAAGAGATGGAGCAGAGGGGTACGATGGGTTTGGGGGAAATCAGGGATGAAGTCGGGATGGAAGAAGATGAAGGGATTTGTCGGTCTGTTTGAACAGGGGAGAGATGGGAGGTGGACGCTGGCTGTTGGAGATCGATTGTCGGTGATGCTGGTGCGGCGGCTTGTCGGAGAGGTCGTGTGCGATGAGAGAGGACAAGGAGGGAGTGAGTGCCATGAGTTTAGAAAGAGACAGTGTTTGAGATTAGGGTTTAGAGTTGTATTTATACCTAGGGTTGTTTGTGTGTTTTTAGTTGTGGGTTTATAAATACAATATAATTTACGTTGTCTTTGTTTATCTTGAATTTAATTTATTAAATAGATAAAACAGTTTTATTTGATTTTTTTTCTTAATTTATATTTTCAATTTATAGCTTTTATCTTTAATTTAATTTAATAAAAAAAGTGTGTGTGCATAATGCATAATATAATATTATTAAATAATCAAATCCAATTTAATTTAGTTAATTTAGTTAAATAATATTATTTTGCCTATTTGTTGGACAGACTCGACAGTTGGACTTGAACTTCTTGCAAGTATAATTTTACATTACGTTACGTTAAGTTAAGTTAACTTACGTTACGTTAAGTTACGTTACGTTACATTACGTTACATTACGTTAACTTACATTACGTTACGTTACATTAGGTTAAGTTACATAACGCTATGTTAAGTTACGTTACGTTACATTAAGTTAACTTACATTACGTTATGTTATGTTACGTTACTTAAGTAAACTTACATTACGTTATGTTAAGTTAAGTTACGTAACATTACGTTAAGTTACGTTACGTTACGTTAAGTTAACTTACATTATGTTACGTTACGTTATGTTACGTTACGTTACGTTACGTTAAATTACGTTACGTTAGGTTAAGTTAACTTACGTCGTACTCCATTATACCATTTCGTCAATAGGTGTAGCGTGTTTTCATGTTAAGTTACGTTAAGTTAAGTTATGCTATGTTATGTTACGTTAAGTTAAGTTAAGTTATGTTACGTTACGTTAAGTTAAGTTAAACTAGGTTAAGTTATGTTACGTTAAGTTAAGTTAAGTTAAGCTAAGTTAAGTTAGGTTAAGTTAAGTTAAGTTAAGTTAAGTTGAGTTAAGTTAAGTTACGTTAAGTTAAGTTAAGTTACGTTACGTTTAAGTTAAGTTAAGTTACGTTACGTTAAGCTAAGTTAAATTACGTTACGTTAAGCTAAGATAAGTTATGTTAAGTTAAGTTAAGTTAAGTTATGTTACGGTAAGCTAAGTTAAGTTATGTTAAGTTAAGTTAAGTTAAGTTAAGTAAAGTTAAGTTAAGTTACATTTTAGTTAAGTTAAGTTACGTTACATTAAGCTACGTTAAGTTACGTTACGTTAAGTTAAGCTAAGTTAAGTTAAGTTAAGTTAAGTTAAGTTAAGTTACGTTACATTTAAGCTAAGTTAAGTTATGTTACGTTAAGCTAAGTTAAGTTATGCTACGTTAAGTTAAGTTAAATTAAAAGTTAAGTTAAGTTATGTTAAGTTACGTTACGTTAAGTTAAGTTAAGTTAAGTTAAGTTAATAAGTTAAGTTAAGTTAAGCTAAGTTAAGTTAGGTTAAGTTAAGTTAAGTTACGTTAAGTTATGTTACGTTAAGTTAAGTTAAGTTAAGTTACATTAAGTTAAGTTAAGTTACGTTATGTTAAGCTAAGTTAAGTTACGTTACGTTAAGCTAAGTTAAGTTATGTTAAGTTAAGTTAAGTTGCCATGTTACGTTAAGCTAAGTTAAGTTATGTTACGTTAAGTTAAGCTGAAGTTAAGTTAAGCTAAGTTAAGCTAAGTTAAGTTAAGCCACGTTAAGTTAAGTTGCCACGCCACGCTAAACCTAAGTTAAGAATGCTACGTTAAGCTAAGTTGCTATGTTGCTGTTGCTGGGTTAAGTTGCCATGTTATGCCACGTTGCTAAGCCAAGTTTTGTTACGTTAGTTGCTAAGTTATGTTACACACGTTGAAGTTAAGTTGTTACGCCACGCTAAGCCATCGCGTACGCCACGCCACGCTGCCACGTTGCCACATGTTGCCACGCTATGCTTAAGCTTTAAGCTGACGTTACGCCGCTAAGTTAAGTTATGTTGCGTTAAGCCATTAAGTTGCTAGGTTAAGCTAAGTTAAGTTGTTAAGCCAGGTTGGGTTGTTAATTTGCTGCTAATTTGCAAGTTAAGCCAAGTTACGCTTTAAGTTAAGTCCATTAAGTTAACGTTACGTTAAGTTGTTGCTAAGTTACGCCACGCTAAGTTAAGTTATGTTGAGTTGTTACATTACGTTGTTGTTAAGTTGCGTTAAGTTACGCTAAGTTAAGTTGTTATGTTACGCTTAAGTTGTTAGTTGCAAAACGTTAGGTTAAGCTGCTGCTGCTAAGCTGCTGTTAAGTTAAGTTAAGTTTAGTTTAGTTGTTAAGTTTAGTTGTTACGCTAAGTTGCCACGCTATGTTACATTGCTGCCAAGCCACGCCACGCTGCTGCTAAGCCATGTTGCTGTGCTGTTGTTGTTATGTTACGCTAAGCTGCTAAGTTATGTTACGCTAAGTTAAGTTGTTAAGCTGCTAAGGTAAGTTGTTAAGTTGCTGTTGCCACGCTACGCTTAAGTTAAGTTGTTACGCTATGTTAAACTTAGTTGCTATGTTAAGTTGTTAAGTTAAGTTCGCTGCTACTTAATGCTTGACCGATTAAAAAGCCCAACAAAAACCCTAGCAAAAATTCTCTATTTTCCCTGGCACCGCCCTAGGATTTCAGATTTGGCATGGCTTTTCTTCGCCACGGCCGATTAAGGTCCTCCACCAGCGCCTCCCTCTCCAACTACCAAGAAATCTTTTGCTTCGATTGTGTCTTCTTTTGCCTCTCCATCTCAACTATCTATACATGTTATCCCATCTTGTTCGTTTAAAGGAGAAACGCCTCAAGGCTAACTCCTCGATCCGATTGCCTCTTTCTAAACCGCTTAACCTTACTCTAGTCGGCAAATTCCTCTCATGGCCGTCCTCTATGGAAGCGATGCGAAAGGAGTTCCTTACATTCGACCTTAAGGATGTAGTTTCCTTAGGAAACCTTGATCAGAAGCATGTTCTTATCTGTACTTACCATGAGACTGATTTCCAACGTCTTTGGATTAAGGACCAATGGTTTGTCGGCTCCTTCCCTATGTGTGTCTTCGTAATTAAATCACATAGGATAAGGATATATGAAGAGCCGGTGCCGCTACGTAGTTCCTGCATACAAGCGTTATCTGGAATGTGAGGTGTTAGATGGTTGTGAATACATCGACCTTCTAAGGAGATCCCCGAGATAGACACACCAATGCGCTCTAATGGTTACAACAAATGGGCTACTTCCCCACTGTGGCTACAGTGGAGGCGTGTGTGTACAAGGACAAGTATGTCAGCTGGACTCATACAATTTTTTTTTTATTTTTTATTTAAGGAAGCAGGGGCGGCACCCTGCGGGATTTTATTTTTTCTTGGTGATTTTTAAAAATCTTTGTTTTGAACGAGGTCGACAAGAGCGATCTCGTTCATGACAAGTAACTATTCTTATCAATAATCAAGTAGGATTGAGTTCGACAAGAGCGAACTCAACATGTCAAATAGGCATTCCATTATGTGACATCTACAATCAAGTATGGTAGTCAATCCAATTCAAGAGTCTAGAATTATTATTCTTAGTGAAACGTATTTAGAATGTCGTAGGGATTGATCATTGAGCCGGTATTATTCACTGGCTCACTAAAATGTACTCCGTTGAGTAGTCTCTATAAATCCATCCAATAGAGTTTAAACGATAAATGCATTATAAACCCTTTTTTTAAGTTCTCGTATAAGATAGACTTGGCCATTAATCAAAATAACAACCATAGTCAATAATTATAATCAATTCATAATTTATGGAACCCTAGAATCTTAATTTCTAAAAGTTATTAAAAGTCAATGGTCCAAGAACAATAGTTATTCCAAATGAGGCATAGAACACATTTAATTCTAGGCTTAGGACCAAAACATCAAGATGAGTGTATCACTCAAAAATCTCATAAACTCCAATCATCATCAAACATGGTATAGACATGGTAGGAGCATGGGAAACATGAGAAAAAAAGGGATAGCATGGCATTTCTAGCGTACATCCTAAGGGGAATCAATAGCTTACCTTACACCAAGGAAAAATATGAAATGAACAAAATCTAATTGGATAGAATCATGCTCCTCGTCGATCGCTTCAATATGGTGGTCTCGGATTGGCAATCGGAGTTCGGGAGCTCAATTTATGAAGGAAACACGCACTAATCTCCCCTCACCATTCACACACAAGAGCTTCGGAAGAGAGAGAAGAAAATGACTGCAATGGGGGGTTTAGTGGCTGATCACAAAGGAGGGAAGCTTATATATGACATGCAAATTTGGGTGGAAATCCACATTTCATAAGGAGAGTGAATGGAAATCCACATGTCACATGGAGGATGAAAGGGATTAGGCTTAAGCAAACTTATTTAGGGCCTAATATGAGGGATTAAGGTCACTAAGGATGGTGGCTCAATGGTTTAATGGGTCACCAAATCAGATTTGAAGAGAAATCTCGTAGTGTGAAATTATGGACAAAGCGGTCGCATGGTGTGAGACCCATGCGAGCGCATGCTACTGTTCACAGGCCAATTCCATTTTGTTGTGCTCTCAGCACTATTCCACGAGCCAACTAACCAAAAATTATGCGAGCGCGTGGTTCAAGTCTCAAACATGGTCTAAACATGTCCTAAATGGTCTCAAACTTATGGGCAACCATTCTAAGGTGTAACCCAACTCAAAACAAGTAGGAAACACACCCGAAACAAGTTTTTTTTTTTTTTTAGGAAACAGGGACGGCACCCTGCAAGAATTTATTGAAAAATAGAAAGAATACAAACTAGAGGGGGACAACCAGCCTTGCCCTTATAAATGGAAGGACATAGGAGCCTAACCTTGAAAAGAAATACAAACTCAACGACGAAAGGACATAAAACCATACAAATCACTTTTGAAAGCAAAAGGAACATCTTTAGGCAGGTCACGAATATCTGAAAAGGTTCGTCTCATGTGATGAATTTGAGCCTCTGCTGCCAAACGATCAGCAACAAAATTTTGTTCCCGGAACACATGAACCAGACTATAAGAGGAAATAAACTGACGACATTCCCGAAGCTCATACTCATAGAGCCAAGGAGATGAGATTTTACCATCAATAAAATTAACAACAGTTAATGAGTCTGACTCAACCAAAACACTTCCCAAAGCCAAACCCCTGCAGAAACGAAGACCATCGAGAAGGGCTAAAATTTCAGCATACATATTTGAGCCTCTACCATAAAAATTGGAGAAAGCAAGAATCAAGTCTCCCTTAGAATTACAGATAATACTACCTCCTGAACAATTGACTTTTAAACAAGAACCGTCAGTGTTGAGCTTGAACGAAGAACCACCCGGAGGACACCATTTCAGCCAACAACCAAAACGGACTGGAGCAAACTGGATAGGAATATTCAGGGACTGAAGAGCTAAAACCCCACGAGACCCACTGACTGATTGAGGTTTGAAAGTTCTGGTCATATCCTGAAGATGAAGAATGGTCCGACGAAAAATTGAATCCGGCTTCATAGGAACATTATCAAACACAACTACACATCTGGCTTTCCAAATTTCCCAGCAACCAAACATAAACATACCTAACTGGCAGGCACCAAGCTGTTGACGAAGAGAAGTCCTAGACCAAGAACGAAAAAGATGTTCAATATTGCGATACTGATGAATTTTATTAAAAGGCCGAGCCAACTGCTTCCAGACAGCCTTAGCCATTTGAAAGAATATAAATAGATGCTCCACTGATTCACAATATGGCTGAGAAGAACAGCAAACACATCGGGAGGCCAACTGAATGAAACGACCTTGAAGACAAACATCCAACTACAACGCCCCCTGCATGAGCCTCCAAACAAATATGCTCACCGTAATTGGTATCCAATATTGCCAAATTATGACAGCCCAAGAAAGAGTAGGATAAGAAGGCCTGATATAATTCCAATAAGCTGAAGATTGGAATTTTTCAGAAGTAGTTAGAGTAAAGGCAAGACAATCAGGAACTTCATCCAGGCAACAAACTCTTCTGATCTGTTCATGCAACTCGGCTGGAACTAAATAACTAATCTCTTCAAAAACTGACAATGCTTCCCAAACTGAAAGACCAAAATCCAAGGGAAGAGGGCCTTGGAGACGGACACCACACCAATCATCACTCCAAAAAGAAAGCTTGCCTTCCCCAATAATCCATCTACTACAGTCCTGAATCTTGTCCAATTCAGATGCAACAGCCTTCCAAACCACCGGAGACTTCAAAGGAGTTTGTAAACCATCCATACTGCCATACTTTTGATTACAATATCTAGCCCATAAGCTGGAACCCGACAGCGCACTCCAAGCCAATTTAGCATGGGCAGTGACCATGACTTGATGAAAGGAGCGAATACCGAGGCCACATTCTGTGAGAGGACGACAAATTTTATGCCAAGCCACCCAATGAGCCCTATGATCACCATTGACACTCCAAAGGAACTCTGCCATAGCTCTCTCCAATCTGAGCAACACCGACTGAGGAACGAGAATGACCGACAAGGTATGAATGGGAATACTACTGAGGACAACCTTTATCAAAGTGAGCCGCGCACCAAAAGATAGAAGCTTAGAGTGCCACCCACTGATCTTCTTCATTATCTTTGTTTCAAGATCCTCAAAATATCTCCGCTTCACCCTACCCGTAAAAAGAGGAACTCCCAGATATTTCATTGGCAATGTACAGTGTGAACAACCAGACCATCTGCTAATAGAATTACACCGACGAGAGGAGCAAGCCTTGGAAACATAGAAGCCACTTTTAGAAAGGTTAATGAGTTGACCAGAACTTTGTTCATATCGCTGAAAAATAGATCTACGGCCCAAGATAGAAGATTTACTCGCATTGCAAAAAACCAGCATATCATCGACATAAAGAAAATGTGAAATCTGAATACCCCCCCGACCATGATTATAAGCAGCAAACGTACCTTCCATCATACCTTTGTTGAGATTATAGGATAAGATTTCGTGGGCAAGAAGAAACAACAAAGGCGACAATGGATCTCCCTGTCTAACCCCCGAGTAGAATGGAAAAAACCAAAGGATTCCCCATTAATCCGGATCGAATACCAAATGTTATTAAGAAGCCGAAGAAATAAGTCGTGAACATATTGACTGAAGCCAAAAGCTAGCTAAAAGTGGCTAATAAAATCCCATTCAAGGCGATCGTAAGCTTTAGACATGTCAAACTTAAAAATAACATTGCCTCCTCTGACCTTAGAATCCAATCGATGAACTAAATCGCCAGCCAATAAAATATTTTCATGGATGCTTCGGTCCTTCACAAAAGCAGCTTGTTCTGGAGAAATAAGACTAGGTAGGTAACAACGTAGCTAGCCGAGTAGCCAAGATTCAGGAAATGATTTTACAGATAAAGTTACACAGGTTGATTGGTCGTAAATCCCCCAGAGCCTCCGGTCTGTCTACTTTCGGGATCAAGACCAAAGTAGTGGCCGTCATACCCCTAGGCAGCTGCTGGCCCAAAAAATAATCGTTTATAGCATCCAGAACATCTTCCTTAATAATTGACCAGTAGCCCTGAAAAAACCAGCCAGTAAAACCATCAGTACAAGAACTATTAGGATTTAGTGCTGTAATGGCAAAAAAAACCTCCTCTTCTGAAGGAACTTGCTGAAGAAGATCATTATCTGAGACTGACACCTTAGCAGGAAAACCAGCAAATAAATCATCATGAATGGTATGCACCTTGGAGGAAAATAAATCACTGAAAAAATCTACAGCCATGGGACCTATATCCCTAAGGTTATCACTGAGGGTGCCATCCGACAATCGAACGTTAACCTGATTGAGATGATGCCTATCTTTGATACGAGCATGGAAGAAAGCGGTATTCATGTCCCCTTGTTCAAGCCATTTCTGTCTAGAATTCTGCCAAGCTAACTCTTCATCCCAGGCGACCAACTGAGCTAAAATTTTCCGAGCCTCCCCCAGACTAGAAAAGGTGTCTTGACTCCAGCCTTGCTGCAGTGAAACCTCAAGACGAAGGATCTCATCTTGAAGAGCTACTAGACGCCGTCTAACATGACCAAACACATTCCAATTCCAGTCTTTTAATTGTTTTCGGAGCAGCTGCAACTTATTGAACAGAACCTCCAACGGAGGACCCCCAACCGGACGTCTCCAATGAGACTCTACAAAGGGTAAAAAATCTGGGTGCTCAAGCCACATACGTTGGAACTGAAAGCAAATCATAGGCTTGATAACATTCTGCAGAGTAATCAACAAAGGAGAGTGATCCGAGACATTAGTTGAAATATGTTGCACCCATAAGTTAGGGTGCGCCGCAATATACTGCCTATTACACATAACTGTATCCAATATTTTCCAAATGCGGCGGGAGCCTTCATGATTGTTACACCAAGTGAACCTACTACCTTCAAATCCAACATCCTGAAGACCAGATTGGGAAATAAATTGATTAAAATCATCCATAGCATTAAAGTCACATGAAGCCCCGCCTAACTTCTCATTAGAGTGAGAGATAACATTAAAATCACCACCAACCAACCACGGATCATTAAGCCTGCTAGAAAAATTAGAAAGATCATCCCAAAGATTCCTCCTAAGAATACGACAACATTTTGCATATACAACCGTAAGAAACACAGAAAACAATCCATCAACTGTAACTTTAAAAGAGAGAAACTGATCAGAGGATCCCACTAACTGCATATCCACATTATCCTCCCAGAGAACCCAGATATGAGTGTTAACAGGATTAACCTGAAGAGAATTAGAATAGTGAAGTCTTCTTCGAAGCTTACCAATCTTGTCCCCAGAAACTTTAGGCTCGAGGATAGCACAGACTATAGGCTTATGATGCTTTCTAAGGAAACTAAGATAATCCATAGTCCCTTTGTTACACACCCCCTAGCATTCCATATCAGAACTGGCATAAAAACACCAAGAGAAAAGAATTATTGGGCTTTAGAAGTCGCCCTAGTTTTCCGCACATTGTGTTTAATAAAATGTGCTTTCCGAGCTTTACGAGCCTCCTTACAAAAGTTGATAAATTCCGATCTGATTTGTTGATTCTCTATATCCAAATCTGTGAATGCTTGATGTAAATCCTCTGCATGTTCATCATAATCACCCTCGGTGGAATGAGCCTTCCCAAACATCCTAGGGTTGACCAACATCCAATAATGAGCCATAGGATTTTCAAGGCTCGGCAATCCAACACCTACCTTGCTGTTGCCGAGAATACCAGCAGAAATAGTTGGGTCTGTCTCCCCAGCCACGGTATCCAGCCCCATCACCTCCGCATCATCATCAGACAAATTAGACAGAACGTTGATCGATGTATTTTATACGTCGATTTTATATGCTTCTATGACTTAAATTATGCTATTTCACGAGGCTTTTGGCTACTAATATATATTTTCGGTGAGTTTTATAAGTTTCAGGGTTTTTAGTGAAAATACGCGAAACTCCATGGTTATAAGTGCAAATTTCAAGAAGGGCCGAAAAGGAAAAATGAAGAAAAGATAAAAGTTGTCATCACTGGACACCTTGCGGACGCAAGGTGCCTCAGACCTTGCGACCGCAAGGTAGGCAGTACGGGTCCTCGAGCCCAACCAAGAAATCAAAGGCCACCACACCGGAGACCTTGGACGCAAGTACCAGACCTTGCGACGCAAGGTGGTCGAATGCGACTTATTCAGATTTTCACACAGTCATTCGATCCAATTACAACTCCCGAGTATATATAGAAGGCAGAGGCCGAGCCAGAGAAGAGGGGACGACTGGAAGCTCTCTTTTATAGATTTTAGGTAGTTTTAGATTGTATAACATAGTTAGATTTTGTAATTTCAAGTATTGAAGATCAAATCATGTATCTGATCATCTCCATGTGTCGTTCATTGTCTATGATGAACTAAATCATCCATAATCTAGAGGTGGGAGGTAACTTGTATCAAATTTATGTTTTGATTCTTATATATATGTTCATTCAATGCTTGTTGATTGTGTTGTCTATCAATCCCTATATTATTTTGCTTTGAACAAATGAATGTAATTGCAAATAATAAAGGCTTAGAGGTGCGGATAACTACATGACCAAGTGCATATGTCGTACATTGGCTCACCAACACAATAAATTGGACCTATCGATGCACGAGAGTGATAAGTTAGGACCAGGTTCTTACATGATCTAGGTGACAGATAGATCATAAATCTAGGTGACAGCTAGATTGACAGTTCTTGTGCTTAGGATATAGAATGGATGAATTTTATGGGATGGAGGCTGAACCAATTGTTCAACAGACTATATCTATTTTTAGTGAACGAACCCAAGACATTGAATGACATTATTATGAATTGAACATAAAGGAGATACAAGTGAAACCCTGAATCCTAGATTGCCACCCACCATAAGATCTTCATATCTGTTATTACTATCTAATTAGTTAAACATCTATAACTAGTAGTTTAGAGTAGAATTAAACATAAAAACCCCTTAGGTTAATAAATTGTTATCGATAAATTGCACGGTTCGTGATCACTTGTCTCTGTGGGTTCGACCCTTGCTTCCAATACTATTCTATAATATATATATATATATATTTTTTTTTATGGAAGCAGGGCGGCACCTACGCGTTTATTGATATGAAGAAAAATAACAAACTTATGGGGGACAACCAGCCTTACCCTTTGAACGGGGGGACAAAGGAGCCTTACCTCAGAAAAACAAATACAACAAAAGAGATTAAGCAATTCTAATATAAGGAGTATGACGAGCATCTAGTAAAATAATGCCTCTAGTGGAACGAGGGAGCTCCGATAAATCGTGGAAAACTGAATCCGAGCGGGAGTCACAAGCAAGGTTGGCAAGGCTATCAGCAGCCTTGTTTGCTTCACGAAAGCAGTGACTAAACGAGAATCGCATCTCCGATCGAATCGGAAATGTTGCGGATCGATAGGAATGAACCCAAGGAAGCTTGTGGCCTCTAGAAAAACAATTATAAAGAACCTTCGAGTCCGTTTCTATAATAGCATCAAATAAACCCCGATCATAAAGCCATTTAACACCAAAATAGAGAGCTTTAATTTCAGCCACCATATTCGAACAAGAATCATAAAACTGGAGTAAGCGAAAATGCATTTACCCGTGGAGTCACGAATAATCCCACCACCTCCACTAATACCCGGGTTACCTCTGCTAGCTCCATCAGAATTAAGCTTAAGACGACCAGAGGGGGGGTTAAGCCAAGAAACATGATGGATCATAACTTTCTTCCGGAAGCCATACTTAGTGGTGGAGAGACCAGAGAAAGGAGGAAGATGATAATTAGCAAGCGGAATGAGGAAATTATAAAGATCGGTGGAGATATTTCGAATGACAACAAAGCATGAGAAGGTCTTTGATTATCAAAGATAGCGAGTTACGGGACTTCGGATGTGCCATAAGATGATAGATGGGAGCAAATAAAAGGGGCGCCTTGCGATGGAACCACCAAGAGAAACATTTTTGCTGGATGGAATCTGAACAATTTGGGACTTCGAAAAGCTTCTGAAAATGAAGCCAGATGATGGAAGCAAAATTGCTTAGTAAGAAAACATGCATGAAGGATTCTTCAAAGCCTTGATCACAGCAACAACATTTTGAAGCAAGGGAAAAACCTTTGCAGCGAAGAGCCTCATCTAGAGGCAGCTTATGAAAAAACAGCCTCCACATAAAAATACTGATATGGTATGGCAAAATTTTATGCCAAATGAAAAAGGATGAAAGAAGCTTGGGCTGAGAATCTCGAAGCATAGGGAAAACTGAGGAGAAAGAGAGAATTTACCGAGGATGAGGCGGACAAATAGGACAATCTTCAGAATCATCAACTGAAATCATTTGAGTCTGGATAGACTCCAGGATCGCTGGAGGCAGAACTGGAGAATGGAGAGGATTCTGATCATGCCGAAGTAAATCTCTGACTGTATGAAAAAGAAGCGTACGAGGTTTAAAATCCGAGAATGAAGGAGCCAATTATCAAACCGGGAGAGCAAGACCCACGGCCAATAATCCGAGAAAATACAAGGATCGGCAATAGCTCGAGCCTTCAACATACGCTTCAGAATATGAGAGCCTTTGGAGGCGTGACTTGCGGGGTGGCAATCAGCGATAACGAGTGTTAAAAAAAAAGACCAAAGGTTCTTTGTGGTGCGAAATCGCCACCGAGTTTAATCCATAAGCATTCGAAATATCGTCATCTTTGTGAATGCCTAAGCCACCTTCATCTTTAGGACGGCAGCAAGAAATCCAGGAGATCGAGTGACTTTTATTCTTACCATCTAAATGGCCCCAGAAAAAGTTCGAGCACATTCTATCAATGAATTTGCAAACAGATGCCGGGGGGTCAATGGAGGCTAAGTGATAACTTGTGATGGAATGGAACACATGATTTATAAGAGTAACTCGGCCGAGAAGAGTTGAAAAATGTCGATCCATGAAGAAATCCGGTTCTGCGGTTTAATGATTAGAGGATCAAAATAGTGACGTTTTTGCGACCCATGTCAGGCGAGGCCAAATGCGTGATTGGTAAAGAACAATCTTGAAGCCCAAAATGGAGGAGAGCACAACTTGCGATCAAAAGATACTTGAGGGCAACATAAAATGAGCTCTTAGCGATATTCACAAGGCGACCGAGATTTCTTCGTAATCCTTTATCGGTTTACGGTGGAGCTTAATGGAGTGTTTGCTACCATTACAAAAGATTATGATATCGTCTGCAAAGGCTAAATGAGAGACAACTGGACAGCCACTTATAGACGAGAAAATAGAGGAGGCAACTTGCTGCTGCAGCAAATTAATGCAGCGACTAAAATAATGCAATGATAAATAAACTAGGTGAGAGGGGATCGGCTTGGCGAAGACCACGAGATGAAA
>JABEVN020003213.1:0-19017 GCA_013146195.2 Codonopsis lanceolata | reverse complement strand
AGTGGTGGGAGGCGTTCGTGAAATTGATCGGTAGGCCCACCGAGGTGCATTACTAATTGGGGGCCAATCTGAGCAGACACGTCACAGCCAACATTTCCAAACATTTTGTCCTTTCGTTCTTGGCCATGCTAACAAGATTTGATAAAAAATGAATTAAAATTTCTCGATTCAAAAGCGGAACAAAGCGATCTTTGCCTAATCGGTCTTGGGCGTTCCTTGCGGTTTGTAGGATATGCGGGCTTGTATAAATATATGATTTCCTAGAACCAAAGAAAGAAAGCACCTTAGTAGGAATGCAAGGGGCTCATGAAACCCCACCGAGGCGTGAGTAAGTATTAAGCTTGGTTGAAAGCAAAATAACGAGGGTTTCGGTTATGTAAAAAGTACGTACCTAAATGAGATTTTATGAAGTATATATAGCCTTTAGGGAGTAAGATCCGGGTTAGACTATTATTTGGGAGGCGTAATACCATATCTGGGTTGGTAGCAAGGAATCATGGCTAAAATCTCGGGATCAGTGAGGTTATTTCGAAATTAATGCCGAGCTCATTCGAGCAGCCTTGCTCCTTGCTCGCTGAGTGATAGAGAAATTTCTGCTCGGGATAGATGTATGATGATCATCTCGCGGCTATTCTGCTCGGGTAATCTCTTTCTTGGTCTCTGTCATACACGTGACTATCACGTGTTGGCGCCCGTGCTTGGCTCGTGACCAAAGTTTGGGCCGAGCTCATCAAGAGTAAATGTAAAATAATAATGTAGTCATTCGCACATGTGAGAGTCAAGAGAAATAAGGGTCGTTGGATCACTATAAAACAGTAAATCCTGACTCATTTTTATCCCAAATCAATTGTAAGCGTGCAATACTGAGTTGTATTGTATTTTATATATAATATCTAATTATGTATGAATGTTGTATTTTGGTTTTCTTTTCTTTCATATTTTTATTGTTTTTTATCTACATATTTCCTTTTTGGATGAAGATTACAAAAGATGGCGGAGGAGAATTCATGAATAGATAGAAAATATTGAAAATAAATCTGAAGCTACTTCTGCCGCCATGAATGATGGTCTTGATGCTGCTGCTGCCAACATAGAAGATGCTGTTGCTGATGATACAGCCCAAGCAAGCAACACTACTTTTGGATCTTTTAGTCTTTAAAAACTATTTAAAAACTACTTACGTTTTTTTTTGCAACTGTAAACTAAATAGTTTAAATTTTTTGTGGTTCGTTTAAAATATAAACTACTTTCACTAACATCTCTTGCAGGGACAAATCTCTAAAGTTCATATTTGAACTTTAAACTTTAACTGACTTATGTTTTTGACTGTTATTTGCTTAGAATTAATGAGTTTAAGTAAATACGAGAAGATTATAGAAACTTGTATTGTTTAGATTTATTTAAAATCATTAAGTTGAAAATAGTTAGTCCTAATAAATTACTTTAAAGCCTTAGCCTATTTTACTTAAACTTTATAATAAGTCTTAATCTATCTGTCAAACCTTTAACAGACAAATAATCACTGTTGTTTATACAACAGATGTCACTTAGACTTTGTTAAGCATCATTCTTAAATAAAAATATCATACATGCTTAAAACTTAGTTATCAGCAGTTAGTAGCTGTTGATACCATAATGTTAGCATTTACTTAATCGCTTAATTTCTCTATCTCTTGAAAATTGTTGAAACATTGCTCTTAAAATTCCAAGACTTTAAGTCTTCAACTTTAAAAACAGGATTCTAAACTGTATCATATTGAACACTTGACCTTTAACGTGCAAACATTGAATTATTATCTAACCATTATATTTTAACTGTAAAACTATTCATATGAAGACTTTTCTATGTCCATCTTAAATGATTTACAGTATTTCATATCTACTAACTAACTACCTTATTTATTATCTTGTAGATATTAGGGGTGTAAATGGTTCGATTTGGTTCGACTCGGAACAAAATACGAGTTGAACCGCATGTTATCGGCTTATCGGTTTGTGAAAAAAGTAAACCGACTTGAACCGTTTAAAGTCTTGAGCCAAGCCAACATGGTTCGACTCGGTTTCATGGTTCGGCTTTCCTTAAAAAAATGACATGCAATTAAGTAAACCAAACGAATAAAAAAACAAATTAAGCCATGTTGTGGAAGAAATCACTTAAGCTAACCATAAAATGACTGAATGTAGCACCAAACCAAACAGGCAAACACAGTTGGGATCGACTTTCAAGTGAATGATATTAATTGTTGGTTGCAAAAGAGTCTGCTAATGTACATAGTTGCACTGCAATTTCAAGAATGGGAGGAATCGGGAAGACGACCATTGCAAAAGTATTTAATATTTATAACAAAAACTAAGGCAGTTGATGATGGCATCAATTTCTCCAAAATGGTAGTTGATGCCTGAATCAACCAAGTTAAAGATTCTCTGTAAAAGGTTGCTTCTGCCTTCTGATTCTTGATGATGGCATCAATGGCTCCAAAATGATCTCAACTGTAATTTTAAAGAAAAAAGCTAAATTAACCAATGGTATAAGATAGAATAAATTTTTTTATTGAAAATGAATAATCTTGTTCTTTTTTTGTGCAAAAAAAGAAAGAAGAGAAAAATTACCTCAATGTGGGGCCTATGAACTATGAAGATCTGATGCATGGGTAAGAGCTGACATAAAAAGAAAATATTAAAAGGTGATATAGATTTCAACTTGAGTAAATTGTAAAAATAAATAGAATCATAATTTCAACAACTTACTTGATTCTATCTCAGACATATCTTCCAATCTCAACTGGAAGGCGTGAAGCTCGCAACCAATCTTGTGAACAAATCAAACACTCCACAATATTAGGAGTCAATGAGCTACGAAATTGGTCCAGCACACGCCCTCCGTGCTAAGCGGACTTCGAAGCAACCGTAGAGACGGGGAATAGCCAACATCTTTTTGCAATTAGAGATAAACACACGATACCTATGAGCATTCAGTTTCCACCAAGACAAGATATCAAAACTCCCATCTCCTTTTTTCTCAACTGTTTCATCTAAGTACCAATCAATTTCCGACTTCGCACCATAATTCTCTTCTTCCAAGTGTTTATAGTAAGCATTTTGTATATCCATTATGCCATCTTCACATTGGGAATCACAAACTAGGTCACTTCGATGCCAATTGAGCTCTCGGCCGTTTTTGGTTGAGAGTTTTCTCAACAGTTCATAACAAACATACATTCGAAACATGAGATTCTTCAAATTCTTTTCAACTCACCACCTTTTCCTTCTTGTAAATTGACTGGGTAACAAACTTTTACATAATTCAACTTGAATCGAGGGTCTAAGACCACCGCAAACAAGAGCATCATATTAATTTTACTCATATCTCCCCAATATTTGTCAAATTTTTGTTACATGGACTGAGTCATATCTTTCAAATTAAGGTCCTCACTAGAATTTGCCCAACTAATCAAACTTTTTTTTCAATTAAAAAACATCATGAAAGTATGAATTGGTGGTGACATACAAAGGAACTTAGAGCCGTTTAGTGATATCATAAAATGTTTTCAAGAATTTGCACAAAGTCTTAGCTTTTGACCATCACTATCTGTAGGAGCCCCATTTGGAAGATCGAAGCAAAGTTAGTTTCCAAATCCAAATTATCAAATGCTTTCCTAAACTTAAGAAGCAGCGTCTCCAACATAATATATGTATAATTCCACCTAGTTGGAACATCAGAACCAAATTGCTCTTATATGAAATTTTTTCTTGCTCACAACAAACCTTAAATTGGTTGGCTCTTTGTGGAGAACTCCTTATATACCTTACAGCTGAACATATTTTACTAATTGACTCATCCACCTCTTTAATTCCATCTCTAACAATTAAGTTAAGAATATGAGCGCAACATCGCATGTAAGAACTCACCACAAACACAAATACATCTTTTTTGAAAGTTTCTTCCTCAAGTATGCTATGGCGGTATCATTAGATGAAGCATTATCAAGCGTAAGTGTAAACACTTTCTCAATACCCCAATCAAGCATGCAAGACTCAATTGCTTGTCCAATTGCCACACCTTTATGACTAGAAACCACACTAAAGTTCAAAATTCTTTTGTGTAATTTCGGTTGTGGTCAATAAAGTGGGCAGTAAGGACCATGTAACTCAAATTTTGCAAAGAAGTCCATATATCAGTTGTTGTGAGACAAATCCTATGAGCATTAAAAACTAACCCATTTTTTTAACTCTTTCTTTAGATCAACATATAACTTCATGCAATCTTTAGCTATGGTGTTGCGAGAGACTAATTGTAGCTGGGCACGCAACAACGCTAACAAAATGCTTAAAAGCAGGGCGCTCAATGAAGCTAAAGGGTAGCTCATCCATAACCATCATCTTAGCTATCGCATCTACACTCGCCTTGATCAAATTTCCATGGCATTAATTTGCTTCACCTGCTCTCGACCTTATAAGGCCTTACCTCAAGTGTCTTTTGACTTTTTTAGATTGTTTATAGGGATAGTCCTTACACTTATATAAAGTGTGTTTAAGGATGGGAACCATCATATTTTTTTTGCAATATACGAGGAGGGTGCATAGTGCTTCCCATCCATAACTTTATCAAAATCTTAAGCAGGTTGAAGTGAATGCTAACGGACTCAATTCAATGACTTTACTTTGAGTAATTTTTCGCTCCTTTTCAATTCCTTCTTGAACAATTGGATTTGATGTTTCAACCTAAGATAAAAAAAAAATCAAACTATCCTTAGATAAAAATCAGCTTTGAACTAAATTAGTGTAGTGGAGAATGGAGATAATGATATAAATCGAAATGATCAAACCTTGTGGTTATCAGGGAGAAGACTAGAAGATGATGAGAGACGACCGGTAGAGGAGGGAACAAAAGTCGATGACCAAGGATTAGATGGGTAGATCTTTGGACAAAGGCTATTCGCCTTAGTGAAGGATTAAGTAGTGCGTCGCTTCTCAAAAGAAGAGAAGGTCTGTGATCTCTCCTTATGGACATATCACAAAGAATTGGAAATGACTTGAAGAATAGTAGAATATGAAGGGAAATGGTGCTTTATATTTTTGAAGTATAACTATAATATAATCAATTAAGCATTAATTTAATAAGAATACTAGGAGTCAAACTCATTTCCGAAAGAAAAGAATATCATAACAAAAAGAAAGTGCGTGGGTGGCAGCCAATAATATTTTAGAATATTAAAGTGTAGAATTTTAAAAGACTCTTGGTTCGGTGGTTTAGCTCGGTGGTTTGACTCAAAATGGTTTGGTTTGGTTCGGTTTGACTCGGCTCGACATGTCACCAGTAAGTCAGGCTCAAACCCCTTGACTCTAGAAATCTAAACCGAACCAAATCATATAAGTTACGGCTTGAACCGTCACTCGGTTGACTTGGCTCGGATGACTTTGACACCCAATGGATATCATCTAAAAATCTCTACAAGATCTACATGCATTAAATGAAAAATTTCATCATCATTTTTCAAATATCATTCCTACTCTTTAAAACAACTATTATTCAAGATCTATATAAAATAACCTTGATGCAAGGATTGAAGATGAGCCATGGAGAAAGAGAATAGATGATAGAGCGGTTGAAGCTATCATTCATTTCTCACATTATTATCTTTTTGATTTGCTTCAACCTAAGGCAGAACACTCAACATATTCCTTCAAGCTATTTTTCCCTTGATGTGTTACAGTTCTCAAACACTTAATAGATATTCTTTCATATATTATTCTTTTCTAATTTTATTTAAACAATCATTATATTTCAATCTTTACTTCTTCCTAATCTTTAAGGAATACTTGATTGTTGCACGAGCTTGATTGTTTTTTAATCATACTCCTTAAACACTGGTTTTTATTGTACACAGATCCGTTAGTAATTACTTATAATTTAAATAATATTTAGTGCACTTCAAAAATTTAAGGTTTACCAACTTGGTAGTAGACGTAACAGTTTATAATGTGAACCACTCCTAAATACTCAGTCAATTCTCTTTCACCTGATATAATTATTTCTCACACTTAAGCAACTTCAATCTACGTAAGTGTTAGTCAGTTACATTCTTATATCATTTACTTAATTATTTTTACATATTGTCTTTCAGCTCATTTCTTATATTCAATGATCTACTTAAAATCTTTACTACTTAAACCCGTGTCAACAAGTTGGTACATAGTATTTTGTTCATCAGTTGATAGAACAGTTTGTCTATTTGCGTCTAACTTATTTTTTCCGATGTCAGTTTTGAAGGTTTTTAAAATACACCTTAAAAATTTTAAAAGGTTATTCACACCACCTCTAGCACTATTTTGTTGCCTACTGGACTTACAGTTCCTCTTTGTATATTCATTGTATATTTTGGTTTATGTTAATTGGCTTAGTGTAAACATCCAAATTTCGTACCCCTAATATGTGACATGACATGAAATATCAAGACATGTTAAAAGGCTAACAAATGTCAAGTTACATGGTTGAAAATGTAAAGGGAAAAGTAGGATGCATAAACAGTGAAATGCAGAGGGCCTAAGTGCCTAAAAGAGGAGAAAAAAGGCCTTAGGCGCTTCTCATAGGTAGAGTTGTCAAAATGGGTTGGGCCCGTTGGATTGGCCCGCCCCGCCATTTAAAAAAATTGGGTTGGGTTGGGATAATATGAACCCATTAGGAGGTGGGTCAAACGGGTTTAGTCCGCGGCAGGTTGCGAGTTGGGGTGGGTTGGGGCCGGTCGACCCGCCATATACTAGTTTCAAATAACCAAGTCATAAGTTTGAAATAATTAGTTTAAATCATTTTCGCTCAAAATGTAAGATTTTTTTTATATGTGAAATATTAGTAAATGATTTTGAATTCGTTCAAAAAGTGGCACTTATAGCAACTAAAGATGTCAGGATAAGATATATTAACCGCAATATATATAGAAAGATGATTATAAGAACATACAAAAAGAGTAATAATAAAATAATTTCTTACTTCTATTTTTTTTCTCATTTTATACTATTAATATTAGATAAAGTTGTTAGAAAACACTATTAAAAATATAATAGTAGAAAATATAATTTTTTTAATGAATTGTGATATATTTTTTTGTGTTATTTATGATTATTTTTATTATTTAGATTAATTGAAAAATAAGTTGGTAGGTTGGCCCGCCTAACCCACAAGCCAAGATGGGTTGGGTTGGGTTGACAATTTTCTGGCCCACTATATTTCATGGGGTCGTTCGCCTCACCTCGCCAAATGATGGGTTAAGTGGGTTGCAGGTTGACCCGTCCCGCCAACTCACTTTAACAGCTCTACCCATAGGCTTTACAGGCGCAACGCCCAAGCTCATTATGGGCGACGCCCAATAGTGCTTAATGTCCACAAGTGTTTAAATTTTAATTTTACACGAGTGTTTCAAAAAAACATCATTATACAATCAAACAACATAAAAAATAATTTAATTCATATATTAATTGACAGTCTACTATTTTTTGGTATAAAATACATAAATAGTTATTTAAAAGTAAATGTTGATATCAACTAATTAAATGTCTTTCAATAAAATGTTAGTCATTTTATTATGAAAAATTGAAATTTATTTCCACAAAATTTAGTGTATAGTTAATATGTCATAAAAGGTCAATATGATTGTAATTTAGAAAAAAAAATTTCTTATTCAAAAACGAATATTTATCTGTTTGTGTAAAAAGAAAAATAATTACACCACGATTTATTAAAATTTTATTATACTTAAAAAAATATAATCCATTAAAAGAGTTTTCAATAAAAAGCACACGGATTGCGATCCAAGTCTTCGAACAACAACAAATCTTCACCGTTCATCCTCTCGTATCGAACGCTCCAAATACACCCGCGCCACTGCACACACCAAAAGTCAAATATTGGCAAACCCCGCCCCCGTTGGCCGTTACCAGCTGGTTCAGCCTTATAAAAACAGTCGTCTCTGTTTCCCATCTTCATGCATTCACCAATTCTCCAAGTCTCCTCTTTTTCTCTCTCTAGAAATCATCACTCTTTTCATTTCTCTTTCTAGAGATGGCACGTACCAAGCAAACAGCCCGTAAGTCAACCGGCGGGAAGGCCCCAAGGAAGCAGCTGGCAACGAAGGCAGCTCGCAAATCTGCTCCGGCCACCGGAGGAGTGAAGAAGCCCCATAGATTCCGCCCGGGAACGGTGGCACTTAGGGAGATCAGGAAATACCAGAAAAGCACGGAGCTACTGATCAGAAAATTGCCATTTCAGAGGCTGGTGAGAGAAATTGCGCAGGATTTCAAGACCGATCTGAGGTTTCAGAGCAGTGCCGTTGCTGCGCTCCAGGAGGCCGCCGAGGCTTACTTGGTTGGTCTTTTCGAGGATACCAACTTGTGCGCCATTCATGCGAAGAGGGTCACAATTATGCCCAAAGATATGCAGTTGGCAAGGAGAATCAGGGGTGAGAGGGCTTAGATTATTCTAGGGTTTGATCATGAGTTTTAGGCTTCGTTGTAATTTGAAAATTCCATCCTAATCAATATCTTCTGAATGGTAATTATTTTTAGTCATGAGTTATATTCAAATTTGGAATTCTATTCAAAATTTGTGCGTCCAATTGATGCTTGATATGAACTTGTGTTAATCATTGTTTGTAGAAAATTTTGGATATTGATTTGTATAATGGTTTAATAATTTGAATCTAAATACGAATATTTTTATTCTTGGATTGAATATAGATTGCCTATATCTAATTTGTTAAGAGCTAAATTTGTTTCCAAAAACAATATTTATTACTATTATTATATATACACTAGATCTTCGTGCATATAGTACAATGATAGTGTATTTTATTTTGATAATTGAAATGACAGTATCTAAAAAGAAAGTTTATTTTAAAAAAAAATTATAGTTGAGGGGTTTATTGTTTTAAATGATAGTTTATGATTGATGTTTTATGAGGTGTGACTGTTCAGAAGGTTAATTGTAGGGTGTAATTTTATAATGTGAAAATAAAATATATGTAGAAAAAAAAATGGATGACTGTTTATAATATTAATTGTAGGTGGTGATTTGTAATGGTTAAACTTTTTAAAATAATTTAATTTTAATCGGTGAATAGTCTAAGTCATTTACTTAGTTGTTTTATAATATAGAGATTAAATCTAATTATGTATGAATGTTGTATTTTGGTTTTCTTTTCTTTCATATTTTTATTGTTTTTTATCTACATATTTCCATTTTGGATGAAGATTACAAAAGATGGTAGAGGAGAATTCATAAATCAATAGTAAATATTGAAAATAAAACAAAAATTACAAGCTTTATCACTTGGTCTCAAAGGGATTTTCTGAAGCTACTTCTGCTTAGGGTTGGTAATGTCTAGTTCGACATGATAGTACAAATCAGCACAATACGATTATAAAATATAATTACAGAAACAAATGACACGATAAACTCAGAACGATACGACACAACACGAAACACGATACAAAAAATATAAAATTGTTAATATATTCAAATTAATATTTATTGTTATATTTATGATAAAATAAGATAGATAATATAAAAACACGATAATAAAACACAAACACGAAACAATAGCACTAATTGCCACCCCTAAGTTCCGTTGGCATGAATGTTGGTCTTGTAGCTGCTGCCGCCAACAAAGAAGATGCTGTTGCTGATGATACAGCCCAAGCAAACAATACTACTTTTGGATCTTTTAGCTTTGAAAACTATTTAAAATTACTTACATTTGTTTTGCATCTGTAAACTAAATGGTTTAAATTTTTTGTGGTTTGTTTAAAATATAAACTACTTTAACTAACATCTCTTGCCAGGACAAATCTCTAAAGTTCATATTTGAAGTTTAAACTTTAACTAATTTATGTTTTTGACTGTTCTTTACTTAGATTTAATGAGTTTAAGTAAATAGGAGGAGATTGTAGAAACTTATACAATATTATTTATATTTATTTAAAATCATTAAGGTGAAACAACTACTCTTAATAAATTACTTTAAACCCTTAGTCTGTTTTACTTAAATTTTATAACAAGTCTAAATCTATCTGTCAAATCTTTAGCAGATAGATAACCGCTATTGTTTACACAGCAGATGTCACCTAGACTTTGATAAACAACATTCTTAAATAAAAATATCATATCTGCTTAAAACTTAGTTATCAACAACTAGTAGCTGCTGATATCAAAATGTCAGCATTTACTTAATCACTTAATTTCTCTATCTCCTGAAAATTGTTGAAACACTGCTCTAAAAATTCCAAGCCTTTAAGTATTTAACTTTAAAAACATGATTCCAAACATATTGAACGCTTGACCTTTTACGTGCAAATATTTAATTATCATCTGGTCATCATATTTCAACCGTTGAACTATTCATATGAAGATTTTTTTAAAAAAAAACCAGGTTGAATCCTGGGGTAGTAGTTCCGGTCACTCATTGCTACTACCAGAAAAATCGCGGGATGCGTCCGAATGATACAGGGTTTGAGAACATGTCAACTAATAACACATACAAGGTCCAACTTCAGCAGAAAGCAAATTGCTTCCACCAAGTATCGAACCCACGCTGTATGCCTCCAGAATCTTATGACCCCCTCCTTTTACCACTCGGCTATGCCCTGGGGGACACTTTTTTTTTTAATCTTAAATGATTTACATTATTTCATATCTACTAACTAACTACCCTATTTATTATCTTATGGATATCATCTAAAAACCTCTACAAGATCTCTGTGAATTAAATGAAAGATTTCATCATCATTTTTCAACGATCATCCCTACTCTTTCAAACAACTATTATTCAACATCTATATAAAATAACCTTTGATGCAAGGATCGAAGATGAGCCATGGAGAAAGATAATAGATGACAGAGCGGTTGAAGCTATCATTCATTTCTCACATTATTCTCTCTTTGATTTGCTTCAACCTAGGGTTGAACACTTAACCTATTTCTTCAAACTATTTTTCTCTTGACGTGTTCCAGTCCTTAAACACTTAGTAGATAGTCTTTCAAATATTTTTTTTTCTAATTCTTGTTTATAAACCATTGTATTCCAATCTTTAATTCTTCCTAATCTTTAAGGAATAATTGATTGCTGCACGAGCTTGATTATTTCTCAATCATACTCATCAAACACTGGTTTTTGTTGTACACAGATTCGTTAGTAATTACTTATAATTTAAATCATATTTAGTGCACTTCAAAAATTTAAGTTTGACCAACTTGATAGTAGACGTAGCAGTTTATAATGTGAACCACTCCTAAATACTCTGTCAATTCTCTTTCACCTGATATAATTGTTTCTCACACTTAAGCAACTTCAATCTACGTAAGTGTCAGTCAGTTACATTCTTAAATCATTTACTTAATTATTTTTGCATATTGTCTTTCAGCTCATTTCTTATATTAAATGATATACTTAAAATCTTTACTACTTAAACCTGTGTCAACAAGTTGGCACATAGTATTTTGTTCATCAATTGATAGAACAATTTTTCTATCTACGTCTAACTTATTCTTTCCGCTGCTAGTTTTGAAGGTTTTTAAAATACACCTTAAAGCTTTTAAAAGGCTATTCACCCCACCTCTAGCCCTATTTCAATGCCTACTAGACTTACAGTTCCTCTTTGTATATTCATTGTATATTTTGGCTTATGTTAATTGGCTTAGGGAGATGTTTTCTTGATGTTTCATCTTCCCGAGATGCATGTGGGGTGAATGCACTCTAGTTGTATCTATAAATACTTGATTATCAATAGAATCAGGCAGTGAGTGGGTTCTCTTCTTCCTTTCGGTTCTCAGTCTCTCTCTCTTTCTCCCTTTTCCTTCTTTTCTTCACGTTCTATCCAGTTTTATTCTTTATTTTCTTCTATGCTCTTGTAGGTTAGTCTTCAGTCATTGACTAAGAATAGGATATATACTTGAATGTTTTTAGTGTGCACACTAGAGGTAATAAAGAACAATGTAAATTAGTAATTTTGTACTTATATTGTGACAACTTTTTTTTTTCTTTTCAAAATGTGATACTCAATTTGGATGAACGAAGTATAACTTCAAGGGGTATCGATACTATAAAATAGGTTGGAAGATACGTGTGCCATTGACTAGGACTAACTACTGGCCCGGATTGACCTAAATTTATCCTTTTACCAAGATCCAACTGTCATTTGTTTAAGAATCCAAGTGTGCGAACACAGTTACCCACTTCTAACGTATTCCGATTTTTCTTTCAACTGCGTGTGATTCCCCTTATTATCCCTCTTCCTTATTCTTTACCCATTTGGAATGGGTTTTCTTTCTTCTACCGATTTCTTCTTCGTTACCCATTGGGTTTTCCTTCCTTTTTATTCTCAATTTCTATTTCTTCCCCTCTCTTTTCTCTATCGTCACCCTGTTTCCTCCTTCATGTTTTTGAAGCAATTGTGCTTTTTCTCCCAGTTCTTCATCTCTTTTGTCTCCGAAGTTCTTCCCCCCTCCCCTTACGTCGTCTTTGAAGTTCTTCGAAGCTCGCCGTCCAGAAACTGTAAGTATATGTATCTTCGTCTATTTTGCAAGTTATTGCTTCAACCTGTTCCCCCTTCCTGTTTTGAAGCAATTGTGCCTTCCTCCACAAAAAACGTCATGTTTTCAATCACGGTGCTTTTTCGTCTCCGAAGTACCGCATTGCAATGTATACTATTTTTAAACCTTATTTTATCTTTGTTTGAGTGTGTTCATGTGAAAATTTGTAACTTGAGCCCCAATTGTAACCTAAGTGTGTTGATGTTGCAACTTACAATGGTATAGCAAGTGAACTGACCATTCCCAGTCGGTCATGATAGATGATAATTTTACTTTGACATAAACACATGATAGATTAATTTTCTTAATTTTATTTTTATTTGACTTGGATTTGTAAACGTAAACGGGTGAAGAATGTTGGTGATGGTGGAGTTAGGGAGCTAGGGCGGGGTGTTTCTATTTAATTTTGTTGGTGAATTCAACTTCAAATTGAAAAATCTTTAAATAAATTATGAACATGTTAAACTGAATAAGGGGAAGGGAATGAAATTATACAGCATGCATATAAAAAGGTATATTGATGATTAAATGAATTCTTCATAAGGCCAATAGGTCCCGTAACTTTCCCAGATAGATGCAGGTTTTTGATAAGCTAAAGAACAAAAAACTTAAAGCAAATAAGTCCAAGCACTTAGGCAGTTAACAAAGTATCCATGAGATTAATTGATCTGGACTGACCCTGTGAAACATAAATGTATATCTTTATTGGCATTGCAACCACTAAAAAAATGTCTTGACACATAGAGGATCTGCTTCATAATGTATAGACTTTTATGCTTTTGGTCTTTCCCTTAAATGAACAGAAGATGATTATATTACAAGCTGTCAAGCTTCCAGCTTCAAAATGAACCCTCTCTAAACTGAGCAGAAAGTCACAAAATGAAGTTGAAATACTTGGTTTGAACATGATTGGTACAAACACTGAAGTTAGTAAAAACTAAATTTTATCGGTTTTTATTTTAGTTTTAGCAGTAGCAATTAGAAAATTTTTTGGTGAGAATCTAAAAATTGGGATTTCTTCAAATTTATTTTCAAAGTTCTTTAAAGGTTTAAATCTCAATTTGGTCACCCTACTTTCGGCCAAAATTCATTAAGCTCACTCTACTTTTTTTTTCCTCAATTTAATCACTTTACTTGGCTTCGTCATTCAATAAGATCACTTGAGTAATTTTTGTCCGTTATGTTGGATGGAAATCATTAAAAAGACCAAAATACCCTTATTAAGTTGAAGGGCTTTATTATCAATATTAAAAATTGAGGGTTCAAACTAAGTCTTCTACAAACAATCACAAATCCTCTCTCTCTTCCTTCTGATGGACCCAGACACAGCAGTTTTCTTAAACGAATCCCAAGTCCTCGTCTCCACTCAGGGTAACAAAATCACGATGAAATTTAGATCTAAGGGTTCAACTGGTTCGTACTCGTACCGCCCACCGACTCATCCCAAGTCCTCGTCTCCACTCGCCTTACCTCGTCGTCTAGAAAGAAGGATCGGCATCCCAAGGTGAACGGGCGAGGCCGCCGTGTTCGGCTCCCGGCCCTATGCGCTGCTCGCATCTTGCAACTCATGCGCGAACTCGGGCACCGGTCGGAGGGTCAGACCATCGACTGGCTCCTCCACCATGTCGTTCACGTCGCTGTTGATGCAAGTTGAAGATCAACCGAAGAAGAGAGAGAAAGATGTGGAAATGGGCTCCACCACGTCGATCCCTCGGTTTTCCCCTCACCTTCCAAAGGTACATTCAAATCGGCTCTGACAAAGACCTTCTTGCCCTTTAAGTCGGCCTCAGTCAGGTCACCGACGCTCTTCTTGGCCATAGTTATGACGTTTCTGGTGGGTTTGGCAGATGTATGGAGGGATCGGAGCTTGGAGGCGACGTGTGCAGTGAGAGGATCAGCGGCGGCGGTGGCAGAGCCTAGGCCGCGGAGGGGGGAGCGGAGGAAGCGAGTGGATAGATGGACGCTGGGGGTGGAACGGGAAGTAGAAGAGGAAGTGGTGGGAATGAGGGAAAGGGATGTGGTTGCTGTTGCGGAAGCCATTGTTTGAACTAAAATACACAGTATGTGTGAGAGAGAGGAAACCGAAGAAATGAGGAAATTGAAAATTATATTAAAAATATTAGTAAGGGTATTTTTGGAATTTCAGAATTTTTTTAAAGTTTTCAACAAAAAATTTTGACGGAATGATGAACTTGATATTTATGTCCAAGTAGAGTGATTAAATTGAGGAAAAAAAAAAGTAGAGTGAGCTTAATGAATTTTGGCTGAAAGTAGGGTGACCAAATTGAGATTTAAACCTTCTTTAAATACCCAAAAAGAAATAAAGATTGAAAAAGTGTCTTAGGAAAGAAAAAAAGATTTAAAATTGCACATTTGACTTATTGTTAGTTTTTTGAAAATAGCTTGGATTTTCATAGTAAAAGTTTTTCACCTTGAGGCTCTACACTGAAGTTAGTAGAAACTAAATGTTATCATTTTTTAGTTTAGTTTTAGCTGTAGCAATTACAAAAAAATTGGTGAGAATATGAAAATTGGGCTTTATTCTAAAAAAATTTCAAAGTTCTTTAAATACCCAAAAAGAAATAAAAATTGAAAAAGTGTCTTATGAAAGAAAAAAAGATTGAAAATTGCTCATTTGACTTATTCTTAGTTTTTCCTTCTACAATTGACTGAAGTTTTTCTTTCTATATTATTTCAAAGTTTTGTACTCTTACAACATAACCAAAATACTTTAATTATTCTATGTAGCAACAACTTTTACTAAATAGACCAACCTCCACCCTCAAGAAAAGGAAAAGAACCCATACCACCTCCACCACCATCGGTACAAGAGGTATGGTTATTTAATTGTTGTGTTTGGTTGTTACCAAAGTCACCCCACAATCTACGCATGTTAAATTTGATGCACTATATACACACATGAAAAAATATTACAATGTTAACATTTATAGTATGTTATACTTTTCCATGCTACATACTTATATTTACCTATAGATATTATACAATTTATTTAGTTGTATAAATTGATCTAGGACTATGATGATGATAAATTGGTCAATCGATTACGTCGACAGACATCCCGACAAATGTTCCAACATTCTTTGAATATGGAGTTAGGAGAAAGCTCATCTTCTATGAATCGCATACCCAACCGTAATATTCCGTCTATCCCGCCAATACGAGTGCGAGGCCGTGGTAGACGTGGAATTTGACAAACAAGACGTTTCACAAGAGAAAGAGCCGAATGAGAAACGACTCAACAAAATACTTATCCGCATTCTTCAAACATTGTTTTGCCTCCTTCGAGACGTGCACTAGGACAAAGGAGACGACAAATGCATGCCTCATGACAATAAAATAATGCTACTATGTAATATTTTATCTTTCACTACTTTTTAGTTCATTTAAAAATACCGTAAAAGCTTATAATTCAACCTCTTAAATGTAGGCCAACTATTCTAGAAGAACCTCCCACGATTAATTGAAGAAGAACATGACCATATACCCACCATTGAGAATCAACAAATATTGATGCAAAGCTGTCATTCCCTTGGAAAAATGGATGTCATTTGTCAACATTATCAAGCAAAGCACTGGATAGATGAACAATTGGTTTCCTCTTCCATATCTAATCCCAAATTTGGAACATATTGCTCTCAAGGAAAAATCAGACTCACTGCACTCCGCGATCCACCTATTCTCTTTAGGACATTATATGAAGGCAGTCAAAACCAGTCAAGATCTTTTTTACAACATATTCGGCAATACAATGCAACAAATGCCTTTACAAGTCTTGGATGTACAATAGATCAGAGTGTCCTCATCGATAGGGGGTCCTTATAGCTCACTATCCACGGTGAATTACGACATCGTTCCAGTGCATTATTACCACAACCGGGTACAAATCCCGTGTATGCTCAACTTTATATATATGATCCAATGGTTGCACTAGATAGTCGTCAACGTTATAATCCGGAATTGGATTGAGAACTCTTGACCAGCATCCAACAATGTTTGTTAGAAAACAATCCATTTGTAACTATATTTCGTCAAGCTCACGAAATATTAGAGCAACAAAACCAATATCAATGTAATCAAAATTTACATGCATTTTTGCATTACAATCCGAGAATAGATCCATGACGATATAATGCACTGACCATAGATGAGATTGCAGTAATCTTGCCAGGTGATGGTAGTGAAAAGAGGGGTACAAGAGATATTGTTGTATATTATAGAGAAGATCAAGGCTTGATGCAAATTAGTGAATGTCACCCAGCATACGCACCACTCCATTATGTGTTATTATTTCCATTTGGGGAGCTAGGGTGGGAACCATCAATGACTCTTTGGGATGTGTGTAGAAATGCTCCAAATACTACAAGTCGAAACCGACTCACAATGATGAATTACTATAGTTATCGTTTATTCCAACTATTTTGAGAGCCCAAAAACTTTTTCAGGAATTTTTAGTCGATGCTTGGACTGCAACAGAGCAAAGTCGTCTTTACTATATCAAAGCAAACCAAGGTCAGTTTCTTCGTTTTGATTGCTATAAAAACCTCTAAGAAATCTTTGACGAAGAAGGACTAAAACCTGATAAAGTTGGCTCGAGATGTATTCTCCCTTCTTCTTTCATCGGTGGACCAAAGCATATGTATGAAAATTTTCAGGATTCTATGGCTATTACTCGCATTTACAAACACCTAGATATTTTCTTAACCATGATAGCTAACCCAGCGTAGCCGAAAATTAAGGACGCTCTACTACCTAATCAAACTGCCGTTGATCGACCAGATTTGGTTGCTCAAGTTTTGCATGCGTTGTTTTTTCTCGCAGAACGAGATTAGATCAAAACACCAGAACAAGTTGATAGGGTTGTTTGTGCTGAGTTACCAGATCCAATTACTAAGCCTGCACTTTTCGACACAATTAAGAGAAGCATGCTATATGGACCATGTGGGATAAGAAACCCAAGGGCTCAATCTATAGACAATAATTATTGCAAGAAAGGATACCCAAAATTTTGGGATGAAACTACTTCTATTGATCCTGACGGTTATTGTAAGATCCCGATTCCCGGTTAGCTTGAATTGCGTGCAAAGTCGCATTTCCTATTTCGTTGATTGCTCGTTTGGTTTGTGAGAGAGTCTAAATGTGTATGAGAGATCACATTAAGACTAAAACACTTCTAAGAAATGTCATATAGTGGTTGACTTGTTAAAGTCAAAAGTCGTGAATCCGACGATAGTCGAAATGCGAATTCGATTGAGAGTTTATTCTGTTTTGTGTTCTCGACCTCGATTTGGTCCCAGATTTACATGATGATTAAATAACATGTTTAGATGTGTTAGACTTCTAATTGGATGTATTCCATAAGTCTCGAAGTTTTGACGCCTCGAGAATAGCAATTCTCCTTATCGTAGTTTGAGATTGAGCCGGCGAACGCGCCTCGTCTTTAGCCTATTTCCCTATCTGTTGCTCATCATGAGGCATTCAGGCCTATTTTTAGGTGTTTACAATCATGGGTTATTACGTCGGTTTGCGGTTTCATTCGACGTTTAGATAGCAAGTTGTTACGCCTTGCGCCGGTTTTGCCCCGGGTTGTTTCGTGTTGTTTTGGGAGTCTAGACCTACTTTAAAATTGGTTTGAGACTTGGATGGATTAGTTTAATGTTTAAGGACTTTAAGGGTTCAATTGTGAGCCATTTCTCAAGCTTTAAGGCTCGAGGATGGGGGAACGACCGAAACCGAGCAAGGAATCAACAAAGGAGTGTATAGTAAAGAAGAGTGATGCGTCACATAAGACCCAAGCAACCGCAAGGGGTCCCGGGCACTGTTACGGATTTTTGGAAAAGTTGAATTGTTGACCAATTTCTACCCACTTAAACCCATTCTAAACCTAACCTAAACCCTCATACTTAACCTAAAACTTTGTCCTAAACATTATTAGAGGTTTTAGAGGTGATTAGTGAGTTGATCAAGAGTTAATCCCCCTATTTAAACCCAAAACAGATTGCTCTCTAACTCACCAAACATGTTTTTGACTCTCTCCCTTTGTGTCTCTCGTGAACACCCAACGTGAAAATTGAGGGAGAGATTTCTAGGTCTTGATCCAATCTTGGAGGCCATAGCTTGGACCTTCTTCCCCCAATCTACACCATGGATTTGAAGTGAAGGGTCGAGAAGAACAACCTCCTCTTGAATTTCGGGAATGACAATTTAGCTGTGATAAGGTAAGTTTCTACCTCTTCCTTTGGTTTTTGGGCTCCATTGACCCTAGGAAACAATCATTTGTGTTATGTGAGGTCAATGGCCATTGTTAGGGTTTCTAGAAGATGCATGAACCCTAGGTTTACAAATTGATGATAGAACTTGATTCCTATGTGAGACCATGAAGTGTGAAATTCATGTTCTAATTAGTCTATGAACTTGGG
>JABEVN020003212.1:0-19021 GCA_013146195.2 Codonopsis lanceolata | reverse complement strand
AATACAAAATAAAAAAAAAAGAAAAGAAAAAAGAAAAGGAAGAGCTGTTCCCCCTCCTCCCCTTTCTTAACTATTAATCTACAATATATATATATTATACTCCCTCATTCTCACTAATAAGAGCCTCCCCACGAACTAGCAAAATCTCTCACAAACTCACTCTCTCGCCGGCCCACCCTCTCAATCTCACACAACAATTTCACTCTCACATTCCAGCGGCCCACACTCTCTCTCACAATTATCTCTCAATTTTACTCTCTCATAATCCCTCAAACTCAGCAGCCATCCCTCTCTCACAATCCCTCGTTCCAGCGCCCCCTCACACACACATACTCTCACTCAACCGTCCCCACTCCATATCCCCTCACACACAAACAATATACTCTCTCTCTCTCTCTCTCTGCATACCCCACTCACACACAAAAACACACACACACACACACATAAATATATAAACAATCACACACACAAAACACACCGTAAATATCTGTATTCTGTACGTTACGGCTTCGATTTAGCAAAACCAAAAAAGCACGGCCTTAAATTCACACAACACACAACACACAAACACACAACAACAACACAACAACAACAACAACAAAAAAGTCTCCCTCTTAGAAGAGACGGAAGCACGCTAGCCGCTCTAAAAGGTAATAACCTTTAAGGGCGTTTTTATTTATTTCTTTACTTTCCAGTTCATTTATTATTTAAAGTTGTATTTTTAAATCAGGTAGCAATGTAGTCGCCATAAGCCGTTGTAGACAATGGCCAAATGATTGTTAAATGTGTTTGTAATTATTGGAAGGAGGCGGTATGAAGTAAAATAATGTAATACAATGTATGCATTTTAATTTTCCTTGTCAAAATAAGACCTTATTTATTTGCTAGATTAATATAACAATGAGCATACTTGACCAAAAAGCGTTTGAGGCCGAAAGGGAGCTGGGTGCCTAGCCTTCCCAACTCGCAGCCCAGAACCCGTTTTCTAAAATCTACGGTTTTCTGGCTCGGTTTTCCTTTATTTTTTGCCTTAAAATAAAGGTAATAAAACTTGTCCGGTGGGGCCTCGCAATAGCTCCATAAGCGATCTGACCTAAGGCCATTTTAATAAATCATAAGTGGGGCGTCGCAATATCTTTTCTTGCACTTCTCTATCCTACGGCGGAGGAAAAGAATGGAGAATGCATTATCTGTTATCCACGAAATAAGGGATAACTGGACAGGAAACCTTTAGTTCCCATTTTGGATACAAAATCCACTCAAGGAGCACCAACGTGCTAATATAGGCGACACTCCTCTCTCGCACTTTGGATCTTCCCTAAAGGGAGGGTGGAACGAGAGCAGTGGTGTCCCGCATCCATGCGTCTGGCGCACCCTATCCAGGGCGGGCGCTGGGTCGCCTGGAACCTCACGGGGGGGGGATTTAAAACTTTTAGTCTTAGGTCCCAGCCTGAGGAATGGAGTTGGATGTCGTTAGGGTGAAGAAAATTTATTTTCTCGATGACCATTTAACTCTTCACCATTTCTTTATTTTTTCTTATTTCGAGTTGTTGGCATGACGAGAATACTATAATAGGTAGGACCTTTACGGTCCTAACAAAGTCATTGTCATCATCTCCAAATTTCTTAAAAAATATATTTAAAAAAATTAATTCAAAATATTCATCCTCGAGTCTAGGTGTGGTAGTGCTAGTAGTGAGGAGTTAGTAAATGAACCATAGTTGATCTCAGAGATCCTCTTGAAGGAATAGCTTAATGGCGAAACTTTTACTTTTCTCCAAATTCTTCATACCCACACAGGTCATAATTATGGATTGATTAGAATAGTTTTATATAAGCTTTATAACACCTATTTCACATCAACAAGATATGCCTGCAAAGAATATGATGGCTAGACATTCGAACATAATTGTTGCATTAAATTGTAACTTAGGGTCAATTGCATGATAGTTAGATCCCTTGGATTTTTTCTCATTTATATATCTCAAGCACACTTTCGAACCGTTCAGATATTAGTCTCAATTGTCCCTACCATCATTTGTAGCGAATGCTTATGTGAAATCCAGTGATGCTAAACACTCAACCCCAATTCCCATAGTTGATATGACATTTTGTGTTGTCTTACTTGCTTTAAATACTATGTGAGCATTTGGCATTAAGAAATGACTTAGGCCATCTTTGGATCGTTAGAGCCTAAAAATTCCCCGACCTATACTAAAATATCTCTAGTGTTCCCTGATTGAGCTTTATTATAAAGAATGGAGTGTGCTAAGCACACTATTGAAACCCCCATTCGTCATCGTTCTATTACCCACATTAACTTAACCCTAAAAAGCCTATACACTTCTAGCCTACCTTTGAGAGAGGAGGATGGGTGGGAAATTAATTCTAGGAGGACCACTTTCGCTTAGGGTTCAAGTTAAGACTTCTTTCTCCGTCGTCGAAAAAAAAACACATCATGTGTCGCAATTTAAAAGTGTAAAAGAAGATTCAAGATGCAAGCATAGCTTTCAAGAGAAAAATATGTTAGAAAAATTTCGATTGGAATAATGTGATATTTTAGAAGAATATATTGCCCAAAACAAGTTTTGGGGGAAAGAAGAAAACCGAAAGTAACAAAAGCACCCTCCACTTCAAGGTCTTTGCGAGTCCTAGCCTAAATAGGGAAAACTTCCTTTTGCTTGGAAGTATGAGGGATAAAGGGTAGTCTTACTCTCTCACTTTGAATTCTAATCCTTTCCATCAAATCCCCCTGACACCTTGGCCTTACATTACAAGCTTATAAAGACCTAATGATCTTCTTGCCAATGATTATGTTGTTTTTTAACCGTCAAGTGAGTAACATGAAATTGATCACACATTTCATAATCACTATTATTCACCCTAAAGCTCACTGTTAGCATAATTTTAGCTATTACAAGTCATTGGGATAGGAGAGCATTGTATGTCATACATAGAAGTGCATGGGATGGATATATAAGTCTTTTAAATCCTTGGGACCTTTTTGTCTGCATGCGGAATCGGGTTTGGATGGTAGATCTCATATTTCTTAATGCATAATTTTCTATTAAAATTTGATTTTCATATGAATGTGGTGTTTAGCTTAATAAAAGCTTTTTTAGTTGAGATATTCTTTAAGACTGGTGATCACACACACAATGAGAAATTAGAAGTAGTAGCATCTTAAGAAAAGACTAGTTGGTTTTATATGACTAAAGCCGCGTATATATGTGGTGAGCAAGCGAGATTACATGCATGCCATACACCTATGACTTGAGATGAAGCCAAAAAGATTTTATGTTTTATTTTAAATTTTATTTTATTTGCTTTTGTATTTATCTTTTGTATTTTTGTATTTATACGCATAGTCGAGTCACTCGAAAAGAGTCTCCTTGAGTTTGTGGGTTTATAGAGGAGTGTTAATAGTGTCACCCTCCAAAAAGATTTTAATTTTATTATTCATATGCTTATGTATTTATAAGTTTATTTGTTTACTCGTGGACGAGCAAAATTCAAGTTTGGGGGTATTTGATCGATGTATTTTATACGTCGATTTTATATACTTCTATGACTTAAATTATGCTATTTCACGAGCTTTTGGTTACTAATATATGTTTTCGGTGAGTTTTGTAAGTTTCGAGTTAATTGTGAAAATACGCGAAACTCCGTGGTTTTAAGTGCAAATTTCAAGAAGGGCCAAAAAGGAAAATTGAATGAAACAATGAAAGGCAATCTGGACACCTTGCGGACGCAAGGTGCCTCGCACTGCGGACCGCAAGGTAGGCGTCTGAAGCCAAAGGGCTCAAGAGTCCAAGGAAAGAGACATCTTGGAGACAGTACCCAACACCTTGACCGCAAGGTGGGCGAATCGGATTTTCACGGTCATTCAATCCGATACAACTCCCAGTATATATAGAAGGCCGAGCCAAAGAAAAGAGGGCTGGAAGCTCTCTTTTCATAGATTTTAGGTAGTTTTAGATTGTATAACATAGTTAGATCCTGTAATTTCAAGTATTGAAGATCAAATCATGTATCCGATCATCTCCATGTGCTATTCATTGTCTATGATGAACTAAATCATCCATAATCTAGGAGGTGGGAGGTGGGAGGTAACTTGTATCGAATTTATGTTTTGATTCTTATATATATATGTCTATTCAATGCTTGTTGATTGTGTTGTTTATCAACCCCTATATTATTTTGCTTTGAACAAATGAATGTAATCGCAAATAATAAAGGCTTAGAGGTGCGGATAATCGCATGACCAAGTGCATATGTCGCATTACATCGCTCACCAACACAATAAATTGGACCTATCGATGCACGAGTGATAAGTTAGGACCAGTTCTTACATGATCTAGGTGACAGATAGATCATAAATCTAGGTGACAACTAGATTGAGTGCCTCGTGCTTAGGATATAGAATGGATGAATTTTATGGGATGGAGGCCGAACCAATTGTTCAACAGACTATATCTATTTTAGTGAACGAACCCAAGACATTGAATGACATTATTATGAATTGAACATAAAGGAGATATAAGTGAAACCCGTAATCCTAGATTTCCACCCACCATAAGATCTTCATATCTCGTTATTCTGCCTAATTAGTTAAACATCTATAAATAGTAGTTTAGAGTAGAATTAAACATAAAAACCCCCTTAGGTTAATAATTTGCTATCAATAATTGCAACGCTCGTGATCACTTGTCTCTCGTGGGTTCGACCCTTGCTTCCAATACTATTCTATAATAGTCTTGTTCACTTGCAAGGAAAAAGATTAAATAAAACATCGATCAATATCTTATGTCAGAGTCACATACCAGGGGTACGAAATTTGGGTGTCTACAGTACCTACGGCTTCTATCCATTTGGATACATAATCAACAGCTACTAAAATATATTCACAATTATTAGAGACTGGGAAAGGTCCCATAAAATCAATGCCCCAAAAATCGAAAATTTCAACAACCATATTAGTATGTAAGGGAATTTCATTTCTTTTTCATATTCCACCAGTTCTCTGACATTTATCAGAAGTTCTATAAAATAGGTCGCAGTCTCTAAAAACAGTAGGGCAATATAAACCAGATTGTAAAATTTTTCTAGCAGTTTTATTCCCACTAAAATGACCACCACAAGAGTATTCATGGAAAAATTACATAATACTTTGTTGGTCTTTTTCTAGAACACATCGTCTGATTAAAGAGTTTGAACACATTTTATACAAATGAGGCTCTTCCCAAAAATAGTTCTTTGCTTCAGTCAATAATCTCTTCCTTTGATAAAAATCAAAATCAGGATTTATAATATCAGATACATAATAATTGACAAAATCAGCAAACCAAGGGTCTGAATCTTTGACTGCTAAAAGTTGTTCATCGGGAAAATCTTCATTTACATGAATTGTATTATCAAGAAATTGACGTTCAAGTAAGGGTGAAAATTCTAATCTGGACAAATGGTCGGCTACGACATTTTCGGTTCCCTTTTTATCCTTAATTGGAATGTCAAATTCTTGCAATAATAGCATCCATCTAATGAGTCTAGGCTTAGCATCTTTATTGCTCAATAATTATTTTAAAGCAGCATGATAAGAAAATATTATTACTTTTGATCCTAACAGATATGGTCTAAATTTTTCCAATGCATACACAACTGCTAAAAATTCTTTTTCGGTTGTTGTGTAATTTAGTTGTGCATCTGTAGACACCCCAATTTCGTACCCCTGGTATGTGACTGACATAAAATATCAAGAACTGTCAAAACTTAACAAATGTCAAGTTACAGGAGTTAAAAATGCGAAAGGAAAAGCAGGATGAGCGAAACAGTCAAACTGCATGGGGGGAAAGTGCAAAAAAACAAAGTTGAATAGTTGTGCTGGTGCCGCACCAAAGGCCATGGGTGCCGCACCAAGGAGTATGGGTACCGCACCATGGACTTCACTGTTGCCTCTCTTAGTTGCCGAAATGTACAACTCTTGATGCTCAGGGTACAAGTCATTGATGCAGGCTGAAGAAATTCGAAAATCCCGCAGTCCCACGAGTCCTCGCTTCTCCACTATAAATAGAAGCCTTGGCCTCCTCATTTCAAATGCTCATTTTCCGCGATCAAGAATCGCAAACGGCTCGCTGCTTCCTTCGATAAATATTAGTACGAGAGGTGCGAGATAGGTGAGTGGAAGCCCCTAAAATCTCCAAACCCCGTCCAAACTCCGCCAAAATAAAAACTCATAGGTTATAAGTGATCCCTAGCCTAGTTGTTAGGTATCCACCTCACTTCCCCGGCCCAAAAATCCCAAAGTAAGCCGTTACTCTACCCGAGTAGCAGTGAAAAGTCAAAAAACTAAGTCGTGGTTCCGCCCAAAAAGGCCAGGCCAAACCTACCAAATAATCCAAATAAGTTGTCACTGACAAGCCCCGAGTTGACAAGCCCAAACCCTCATAAATAAAGCAGCGGTCACTGCCCAAATCGTAACAACAACCACACAACAAACAACAAAAAAAGACTCCTCTCCCGGACAGGAAGCACACCACCGCTCTAAAAGGTAAAGCCTTTAAGGGCATTGTTTATTTTATTTATTTACTTTTCTGTCTTTTTATTATTTTTAAAGTTGTTATTTAAATCCGGCACAATGTAGCCAATATAAGCCGTTGTGCTGCCCAGATTAGAATAGGAAATAGTATGTAAAAGAGCCGTTATAATGGCTAAATATTCTTAAATATGTACGTAATTATTGTAAGGAAATGGTCATGAGTCCGTAAATAATGTAGCCATGGATGTATTTGTTTTAATTTCCTGTTTTTTAATACTTTATTTATTTGCGAAATAAATATAACAATAAGCATACTTCAGCCAAAAACCATTTTTGAGACCGAAAGGCGAGTTGGGTGCCTAGCACCTTCCCAACTCGTAACTTAGCCTCCGAACCCGTTTTCTTTTTCTCTGGTTTATTTTTCTTTTCTTTGGTTTTGCTTCATTTGCCTTAAAATAAAGATGGCGACTCTAAAACTTTCGGATCCTGGGGCCTCGCAACACTCCTTCTTTGCACTTTCCCCGCTCTCCCTAAAAAAGGGAGAAATGGGAATGGAAGGGTGATGTATTCCCATATCCTGGTATCCCCTAAAAAATGGATAACTTGATGCGGGAAACCCAAAGCTCCCATAGTGATCTGAACGGGCCATAAGGCTATTTTTAATAAAATTCATAGTGGGGGCGTCGCAATATCCTTTTTTGCAATTTTCCGTTTTCCCCTAAAAAAGGGAAAATGGGAATGAAAGGGTAATGCATTCCCATATCCTGGTATCCCCTAAAAAAGGGATAACTTGATGCGGGAAACCATAAGTTCCCATATTGGATACAAAATCCACTAAAGGCAACCGAGGCACATTCAAACGTGCTAACATAGACAACACTCCTCTCGCACTTTTGGTTTCGTCTTCCCCTAAACAAGGGAGGGTGGAAGCGGTGGTGTCCGCACGCACGCACCCCTATCCAAGGGCGCGCGGGGCGCGGGTCGCACCCCGGGAACCTCACAGCATCATTTAACATTCTACTAGCATAATGGATCACATGTGGCTTCCTATCTACCATTTGTCCTAACACGACTCCAATTGCAAAATCTGAAGCATCGCACATGATCTCGAAAGGGAGAGACCAATCGGGGCCGCATAAAATAGGGGCAATGGTTAATCTTTCTTTTAATAAATTGAATGGATTTAAGCATTCTTAATCGAAAACAAACTCGGTGTCTTTTGCTAACAGATTACATAGAGGTTTACAGATTTTTGAAAAGTCTTTTATGAATCTTCTATAGAAGCCTGTATGCCCTAGAAAACTTCTAACACCTTTAACAGAAGTTGGGGGAGGTAGTTGTGATATAACTTATGTTTTTGTCTTATCGACTTCAATACCTTTATTAGACACAACATTCCCTAAGACAATTCCATGTTTGACCATGAAGTGACTTTTCTCCCAACTTAGGGTTAAATTTGTTTCACAACATCTTTTTAACACGGATGTAAGATTTTCTAGGCAATGATCAAAAGAGTTTCCAGAAACTGAAAAATCATCCATGAAAACTTCAACACATCTTTCTACTAAGTCTGAAAATATAGAAATCATGCATCTTTGAAAGGTAGCTGGTGCATTACATAGTCCAAAAGGCATTCTCCTAAATGCAAAAGTACCAAAAAGACATGTAAAGGTAGTTTTCTCTTGGTTTTCGGATGCTACAGGAATTTGGTTATAGCCAGAAAAACCGTCAAGGAAACAATAATATTCGTGACCGGATAGTCTTTCAAGGATTTGATCAATAAATGGCAAGGGAAAGTGGTCTTTCCTAGTTGCCGCATTTAATTTTCTCAAGTCAATGCACATTCTATAACCGGTGATTGTTCTTGTAGGGACTAACTCATCTTTATCATTTTTAACTACTGTAATTCCTGACTTCTTAGGAACTACTTGAACTGGACTAACCCATTTACTATCAGATATCGTGGAAATTATACCCGCATCGAGAAGCTTAAGAACTTCTTTTCTCACCGCTTCTTCCATGTGAGGGTTAAGTCTTCTTTGTCTTTCTCTTGAAGGGTTACTACCTTCTTCTAAATGTATTTTATGCATGCACATAGAAGGACTAATACCTTTTAAATCTGCTAATGACCATCCTATGACTTCTCTATGTGTCCATAAAACTTTTAACAAACTTGCTTCTTGTTCTTCAGTTAAATCTGTTTCTATTATAACAGGTAAAGTTTTACCTTCCCCTAAAAATGCATATTTTAAATGGGGTGGTAATGGCTTTAATTCTTCAACGGGAGGAGATTTAGTAGATGGAATAAATTCAGAATTTTCCGATTTTATTATTCCTTCTTCTTTAACTTCCTCAATGTTTTCTACATTTTCATCCTCTATTTCTATTTCTTCAAAAAGTGATTTTAAAATTTCCACTTCTTCTTCATTATTTTCCTCCTCTACTTTTTCTATTTTATCAGAATCAATATCTGATTCTAATTCTTTTTCTATATTATCTTTATTCTTATTTTTAAGAGCTTCTAATTTCTCTCTTTCTTGTATTTCTTCTTCTTCTATTTCTCTCTCTATCTCTTCAATGTCAATTTTTATGGGAGGTATAGGTCTATCATCATAAACTACAAATACATCTTTCTCATAATCGTCATCTTCACAACTTTCTTCAAAAGTTTGAGTTGTTAATTTTTCAATTTCGTCTACGGAGAATCATGCATTCATGTCACTAGGTCTATCCATAGCATCAAAACAGATATTTCAACAGTTTCACCTAGGACTGACATTGTAAGTTTACCATTTTTCACATTTATCATTGTATTGGCAGTGGCCATAAAAGGTCTGCCTAACAAGATAGGAACTTCGTTATTTGTGCAAATTTTCCTTTCCATCTCTAAGACCACAAAATCGACCGGAATGATTAGTTTATCAACCTGAACTAGGATGTCTTCCACTATACCTAAGGGATGTTTAACTGAACGATCAGCTAATTATAAAGACATATTAGTGGGTTTTAGTTTTCCTAACCCCAATTGTTTGTAGACTGCAAAAGGAATCAAGTTAATACTTGCTCCTAGATCTAGCATGCCTTTCATCTTTTTAGAGCTACCTAAAGAGACTTGAATATTGTGACAGCCCGACCCGGACTCCAATGCGAAATCCCAAGGTCGTGCCGTCAAGACAAGCTAAAATACGGACAAGCACCCGCTAGGCGTAGTGGTGCGAGTCAAGAGTTGAACCAACTAGCTCAAGACAGGAATGTAAAGCCATAACGGCAAAACCGAATAACCAAAACTAAAATCTGCGGAAGCAAATCATAAGTGTAACCCAAACTTATAATTTAAAAACTAAAGAATACAAGGCTGAGAGACGACTATCTCTCGACAAATCTACGACTCGCGTGACGCAACATTGCGCACGTACAACAAACCATCGGCAACCTAAGGCCGGCGAATCAACAGAATACCAACCTGATAAACAACCACTCAACGGCTACAACATGCCGGAGGGACAAATCAACTAAAGGAATAAGAGATTAAATACTAACTACTAAACCCAAGTCTCTCGACTAATGTCGTCGGAGATGACAATACCAACAATACTAGAATGAGTGAGCTAAAGCATGTTCGGAATAATAAAAGGGAACAACTCATAAGAGATACAACAGCTCGACCAAACAAGTCGGCTACCAAAATAATATGATAACAAAATACTAACATAATCTACCCAAGTAAAGTCTACATAACTTTACAATCGTGTCTCACAAATACATAACATAATAATAATAAATCCAAGCTTAAAGCCCGGAAGACCACCTTCTAGAAATCACTATTCGAGCCGCCCGCAGCGCTGGGATCATTGCACACTAAGGAAAACAAACACACGGAGTGAGTCATAATGACCCAGTAAGTTACTAAATGCAATATTATGGCATATCATGTCGTGGCATGGCATAATGCACAAGCATATATAAAATCATGGTATCATACTAGCATACCAACAATAAACTTGTATTAAGTCATCATGTAACGTAAACTTCATAAACCACATAGCACATTTTCTTTCATATAAGTGCTTATACCTAAGCACGTAAAACCAAGATCTGGGCCTAGCCCTTCAATATTCAAACCACGGGTCCAACCCTCGACCCTCGAATGATCATAATCACGGGTTTCAATCCTCAAATGATCACAACTCATCGGTTTTCTTAATGAGTACCTCGTTACCTTCATCCAACCACGGGATGAGAAATGGGAGCTCAATATCGGGCTAGGGGCGCTAATCTGAGACCACATCCCATATCGGCCAAATAGTGAGGAGAAAGGGTACCAATGCGGCGATTCATAGCGAATGTTTCCAAAGGCTATGAATCGTCCCATTGCCGACAAAAGCGAGGCGCCAATTGGACTCAAATCAAGATGCTCAAGTAGATATTTACTTGGATAAACCAATAAGGACCAAGTCCATCATAAAAGAACTTATCAATTCAAGTAGGTCATAATGCTCTACAAATCCCAATAAACAATGCACATAATTGTACACACTTAACATGTTCAACTAACTTGTAAGTTTTAGTTCAAAAACCACATATTGAGGTATTCGTAATCCTCAAGTCATCACCAATTCAAGAATAGCTTATAGCTCAATAAATCACAACATGAGGTCTAATATAGTCCTCTACTCAAGATTAAATCAAAGACTATTATTTAGTCTAAGAACAACCACAAACAGGGCTTAGCATTTAAGCTTATACATAAAGGCATACCGGACTCAACCATAGTCCTAACCGTCGAACATAATCGACATCCCCAAAACCATTCTCATGAATGACAAGACTACACCGTAGTCCAAGACCCGCAAGTTTTCCATGTACGTTCATCTGAATTTCCTAAAAGAAATCTCATTCAATAATCATTTCTTAAGAATACACGAGATCATTGATTGGTCTCTAATGCTCCGTGCTCTACGAGCACGCTCTAAATAAATCCCCAATAAGCCTCTATATCATGGGTGTCACAAATGGGACACCATTCGAGATGCTCGGGTACTCACAATCAAAACCAACCAAGCCCGAACATCGAAGGATTTCAACCTAAGGCTCACTAACATCTAGTTGAACCTATAACGACTCCATTGAGTCTTAATATCGCCTTTCATTAAATACACATTCCATAAATCCCAAAACTAACACATCATTCAAGTTTATAATAAATTCTCCCAAATTAATCCGGGCTTGTTTCCCAAGCCTTAAAATCCAAGAACTCAACATAATCATAATCAAACGAATCCCAAATGTCGTAGGACTTCAACCCGAGTTCATTAACACTTTATTGAACTTATTTCGACTCCGATGAGTCTAAATACTAAGTCTCATTTCTTACACATTTCATCCTACACATGGCATTAACAAGTTCATACCTCCAAAGATACACAAAATAGGCATATTTCCACAATGAACCCAAATAACATATGGACATGATTTCTAGCATGCTCATAAGCCTAGAAGCACAAGATGAAGAGTAATCATATACCTCACAATCATAGAACCCACTCTACAAATGCTCTCAACAAGTTTATACTTCCAAAAATCCCCAAAATTGGGCATACAAAGCATATCAAGTGTTCATTGCCCACAAATAGCATATAGGTTGTTTTCCTTAGGGCCAATGAACCAAAATCAAAAGGGAGCAACTTACCTAGCTTGAGTGAAAACTCAAGAGAACCAAAATCTGAACGGTGAGGTTGTTCTACACGTCGAGGGCTTCAAGATTCCGAAGTTTGAAGGCAATCGGGTGGATGGATCGTCTTGGATCGAAGAGAGAAGGAAGCTAGGGCTTGAATCTCCCTTGGACTCTCTCTCTCTATAATACGTATGGATGAGGAGAAGAAATGAAGAGATTTCAGCAAATTGCAAAAGGGATTTGGGTATTTATACCCCCAAATTAAGGAGGGCACATTAGACATTTCCCTTGCACAATTAGTAGAGATTAGGACTAATCAATCACTAATCTAACCTTAATTAACTTCCAACTAATGTTAGGACATGATTTGGGTTAAGTATGAGAGGTTAGGAAGGGTTTAGAGGGGGTTTAATGAGGGTAGGATAGGTATAATTCGTCCAAACACAAAACAGGGGAAAAATCCGTAATGTAATCGATGTTGAGGCGGGCGCCTCACATCTCTCTCAGGCGGGCGCCTGGCTTACGTCGAGGTATTTCATTTTGCAAAGCTCGCTCGGTGAGGCGGGCGCCTGTATGGCCGGGCGCTGGGCCTCTGAACCTTCAAAACTTGGTCTAAACATGTCCTAAATGGTCCCAAACTTATGGGCAACCATTCTAAGGTCTAACCCAACTCAAAACAAGTCAGAAACACACCCGAAGAACTCTCGAGACAACTCGGAGCGAAACCGGGAAGGGGTGCGACAACGTGCAACCGGAGCAAACGAACTTCGCATAATCGAGCGAGCAATGAAAGGAGACTTTTAAGGCAAGTCTAAGGGCTAATGAAGAAGCTTAAATACTTCTAGAAAGTTGAGCGGCAACTAGGGAAATAAGAGTCCCAAAGGAGAGACGACATTGCGACTCGATTCCCGAACTACGATAGAGGCGAGCGACGCTATCTCCAAAGCTTCCAAAATCATCGATAGACTTAAGGAACACCTCCAACTTGAAGTCTAATGCATCTAAACATGTTAATAAACCATCTTATAGAGGTCTAGGACCCAAACCGGGGTCACGGACACAAAACGCAAGCAAACCCTCAATCGCGTCGCATTCCGACTATCGTCGATCACGACTTGTGACTTTAGCAAGTCAACAACTATATGGAGTCTCTTAATAATGTTTTGGTCTTAATATGGTCTCTCAAACATATCTAGACCCTCTCGCAAACCAAACATACAGTCAACAAAGGAAGAAGTGCAAGTAAAGCACACAAACCGAGCTAACGAAGGAGCGGGGTGTCACAAATATTAAAGCTGCCATGATCTTTCAACTTAGGGGGCAGTTTGGGTTGTAAAATAGCACTTACGTTTTCAGAAACAATAAATTTTTCATTGTTTTCGAATTTGTGTTTCTTAGAGTGAAGATCTTTGAAAGACTTAGCATAGGCTGGAATATTTTTAAAAACGTTAAGTAAATTAACATTCACTTTGGATAACTTATTATAAATTTCCAAAAATTGTTTGTCCATTCGGTTTTTCATAAGTCTTCTAGGGAATGGAATTGGAGGAACATATGGTGGTGGTGCCACATAAGGTTCCTCTTCTTCTTGTTCTATTTCTTTTTCTACTTCTACTTGACTTTCTTGATTTGACACATCTTTATCTACTTCATGATTAGTTGTTTGATTATCTTCATTATTATCCTTTTCTATTTCTTTTTCAGAATTATCTACTTTTTTAGGCACATTAGAAGATTGAACAGGATCACTTACCTCTTCTCCAATCACTCTACCGCTTCGCAGGGTAGTGATAGATTTTGCTTGCTCGGTTTGACTAGGGAACTTCCCTTCTTCTCATTTCTCGGTGTCAGCATTTGCAAATTTATTCTTCAAATTTTCTACTTCTTCAAGCAAATATTTTATAAGGAAAGCTTGACCTTTACTTGCTCCATTTGATTTTGGAACTTCTACTACTAGAAAAATGACCTTTAGTGACGGAATTTTCCGTCGCTAAAGGCAAAATCCGTTACTAAAGGCCCCCCATGACGGAATTTTTCTAATCCGTCGCTAATCTTTCGCCGATGTCGACGGACCGATTCTATAAGCTAAAGGTTGATTTTCAGCGGCAATTTTTCGTCGCTAAAGCTTTTTTAATTAATTAAATTGAATTTCAACGAATTTTTTAAGCTAAAGGATTTTTTTAATTAATTAAAATTGAATTTCAGCGGAATTTTTCGTCGCTAAAGGCTTTTTAAAATTAATAATTGAATTTCAGCGACGAAATTTTCCGTCGCTAAAGGCTTTAAAATTAAATAAAATTGAATTTCAATGACGGAATTTCGGCTAAAGGCCTCTGTTTAAAATTAATTAAATTGAATTTCTCAAATGACGAATTTTCCACGCTAAAGGCTTTTAAAATTAATTAAAATTGAATTTCAAATGCGACGAATTTTAATTTTCGTCGCTAAAGGCTTTTAAAATTAATTAAAATTGAATTTCAGCGGAATTTCATTTTAATTTTAATTTTAAATCCTAAAGGCTTTTAAAATTAATTAAATTTGAATTTCAGCTAAAGGCTTTTTAAAATTAATTTAATTGAATTTTCATTATTAAAACTTTTAAAATTAATTAAATTTGAATTTCGGACGGAAAATTCAATTCCGTCGCTAATAATGTAAAAAAATTATAAAAAAACCCCAAAAATACTATTATTATAAATTTTTGTACGATAATATAACAATTAATACAAAGCTGAAGATACAAAATAAACAATAATATAAACCAATTTAAAAACATCAAATGTAAATGTTATTACAACAATCCATGTAAATTATACATAACAATTAATACAAAAACTTGTTTCTAGAGTTAACTTGTAAATTTAAACTTGTACAAATCCATGTAAACTATATCTAATAAAAAACTGAAAACTAAAATAAAATTAAAAAATCCTCGACATGAGTATCAAAAAAACTTCATCTTCACGGCAAGAATCACTAGAAAAACTATCCAAGTAAAATTACTATTTTGATTAAAAATCAACAAGAAATAGTAAGTCATTGTTTTCATATGATCAAACAAGAAGCTTTAGAAGCTTACCATAGAATACATTTATGACATAATCATCATTTCTTTGCTTTTTTCTTTGGATGAACCTAAACATGTACAAGTTATCCAAAATCAATTAGTTAATAATAATAACAAAAATGGTCCAACCTATTTCCCCACCCCAATATGAGTATTAAACCGTGAGGAATGGAAAGAGAAGAAATGGAATAAATGTTGCTTGAAAGACGCTTCGGTTTCAAAGTCCCCCAACGTACATACCAGCATGTTGTTCAAGTTTCAAAGTCAATTAAACTACAACCATGGATTTCATAGCATCTCAAACATACACCTAGCTAACAAGCGTATAAATATATGTTTAAACATTAATACACTAAATTACACTAACACCCCTTTTGTTTCTTACCATATTTACACTAACACCCCCTAAACGTACATACAATTATCTTTTTGGTTTCAAAGTCAACTAAACTACAACCATGAATTTCATAGTATCAACATGCTACCCGCCTAACAAACATATATAAATTGATGTTTAAACATTAATACACTAAATTTACACTAACACCGCTTATTTATTACTATTTACACTAACACTCCCTAAACGTATATTGCCAGCTTATGTTGTTCACCATGGATTTCATAGCATCAACATGGCTACCCATCTAATGCATGTACATAAATCGATGTTTAAACATTAATACACTAAATTTACACTAACACCGCTTATTTCTTACTATTTACACTAACACCCCCAAACGCATACATACAGCTATGTTGTTCTGTTTCAAAGTCAAGTAAACTAAAACTATGGATTTCATAGCATCAACATGAATACCAACTAACAAACGCACATAAACCGATGTTTAAGCATTAATACACTAAATTTATACTAACACCCCTTTAATCTTACCATTTACACTAACACCCCTCAACGACATACAATTATCTTTTGGTTTCAAAGTCAATTAAACTACAACCATGGATCTATAACATCAACATGGCTACACACATCTAACAAACATATATAAATCGATGTTTAAGCATTAATACACTAAATCTTACACTAACACCCTTTTATTTTTTATTTACACTAACACCCCCAAACTTACATAAAGTTATCTTTTTTTGTTTACAGTCAATTAAACTAAAACCATGGATTTCATAGCATCAACATGGCTACCCGCCTAACAAACGCACATAAATCGATGTTTAAACATTAATACACTAGCATACCATACAAACTAACATGTATATTTCATGTATATTTCATCTACAATATAAAAAATAGATTATAACATTTTAATTACAAACTAACATTTAATTAAAAAAAATATTAAGCACCTTTAGGTTTAGGGGTGGGGTTGGGGGTGGGGTGTAGGGATAGGGTGGGGGTAGGGTGGGGTTGGGGATGGGGATGGGGTTGGGGTTGGGGTTGGGGTTGGGGTGGGGGGGTGAGGGTGGGGGAGGTGGGGTTGGGTTGGGGTTGGGGTTGGGGTTGGGGTTGGGTTGGGGTTAAGTTTAGGGTTGGTAGTGTTATGGTTGGTTGGAGTTAGTTTTAGGAATTAGGTTTATGGTTTGGGTTTAGGTTCGGGTTAGGGTTTAGGTTTAGGTTTGGGTAAGGTTTAGGGTTGGGGTTTTGGGGTTAGGTTAGGTTTAGGGTTAGGTTAGGAAGTTAGTAATTGGGTTAGGTTTATGGTTTAGGTTTAGGTTTAGGTTTTAGGTTTAGGTTTAGGTTTTAGGGTTGAGGTTTAGGTTTAGGGTTGGGGGGTTGGGGGGGTGGGGGGTGGGGGTGGGGGTGGGGTGGGGTGGGGTTGGGTGTGGTTGGGGTTAGGTTTAGGTTTAGGGATAGTGTTATGGTTTAGGTTTAAGGTTTTAGGTTTAAGGTTAGTTTTAGGGTTAGGTTAGGGTTAGGGGTTTAGGGGTTGGGGTTGGGGTTGGGTGGGGGTAGGGGTGGGGTTGGGGTGGGGTTGGGGGTGGTTGGGGTTAGGTTTAGGTTTAGGGTTAGTGTTATGGTTTAGGTTTAGGTTTAGGTTTTAGGTTTAAGGTTTAGGTTTTAGGGTTAGGGTTAGGGTTTAGGGTTGGGTTGGGGGTGAGGTTGGGGTTGGGGTTGGGGTGGGGGTGGGGTTAGGGGTGTGGTTGGGGTTAGGTTTAGGTTTAGGGATAGTGTTATGGTTTAGGTTTAAGGTTTACGTTTTAGGGTTGGGGTTTAGGGTTGGGGTTGGGGTTGGGGTTGGGGTTGGGGTTGGGGTTGGGGTTGGGGGTGGGGTGGGGGTGGGGTGGGGGTTGGGGGGTGGGGTTGGGGTTGGGGTTGGGGTTGGGGTTGGGTTTAGGGTTAAGTTTAGGGTTAGTGTTGGTTTATGGTTTAGGTTTAAGGTTAGGGTTAGGGTTAGGTTTATGGTTAAGGTTGGGGTTGAGGTTGGGGTTGGGGTTTAGGTTAGGTTTAGGTTTAGGTTTAGGTTTAGGTTTAGGGTAAGGTTTAGGGTTAGTATTACGAATTAGGTTTATGGTTTAGGTATAGGTTTAGGTTTTAGGTTTAAGGTTCACGTTTTAGGGTTGGGGTTGGGGTTGGGGTTGGGTTGGGGTTAGGGGTGGGGGTGGGGTGGGGTTAAGGGGTGGTGTGGTTGGGGTTGGGTTTAGGTTTGGGATAGTGTTATGGTTTAGGTTTAGGTTTTAGGTTTAAGGTTTAGGTTTTTAGGGTTAGGGTTGGGGTTTAGGGTTGGGGTTGGGGTGGGGGGGTAGGGGGTGGGGGTGGGGGTGGGGTTGGGGTTAGGTTTAGGTTTAGGGATAGTGTTATGGTTTAGGTTTAGGTTTAGGTTTTAGGTTTAAGGTTCGTTTAGGATTAGGGTTGGGGTTTAGGGTTGGGGTTGGGGTGGGGGTTGGGGTTCGGGGTGGGTTGGGATTGGGGGGTGTGGTTGGGGTTAGGTTTAGGTTTAGGGATAGTGTTATGGTTTAGGTTTAAGGTTTACGTTTTAGGGATAGTGTTATGGTCCGTTGAAGAATGAAGAGAGAATGAGGGCATTTTAGTAAAATTCCTTAGTAAACTGAATTTCTAGCTTTTCTGGAGCCGGGGGTAAGAATTTCCACGAATCAGGATGGTCGCTTGTGTAAAAAAAAAAAACAAGCGGTTGGTAACGAGAGCGAGGGGCTTATCTGAATCATAACTATAAGAGCCAATGGAAATGGTCAATCCCAAGGTAGCAGAATTTGAGCAGTTTCCAAGGTATGAAACATATGCGAAGACTAGAAAGCTCATTTTAAGTACATTTAATCCTCTTGTAAACACAAATCCGTAAAGATACCAAGGCGTGCGCGAGAATGTACAATAACTTTGGAATAACAAAAGTTACAACCGGGACCTCAAAGTTATTCAAATGTAGCATGCCATTCAAAGTACGATTGCAATGTGGGAATCAACCTTCAAGTATGTGAGGAACAAAAACTCTGAGAACAAATGAAGAAAGTAACTTGGTATCTCTGCTGATTTCCCGACCACTGAAAAACCCAATGACAACGATATTTTTTTTAGGGGCAGGACTACAATTTTACCTGATCATTATCCTAACACCTTATATGCAGGTTCATTCTTACAAGATCCAAATCCAAATCCTCTAAGGTATGGTGATTTAGCAATCTTAATAATTTGTTGTTGTCATTCATCGAGTCTCACTACATGAACTCTAGGACCAAATAGTTAAAGAAGCGACATTAACAATGAAAATTCATTTCTTTTGGAAACTCAAAATAAGCATGGCGACAAGACAAA
>JABEVN020003211.1:0-19029 GCA_013146195.2 Codonopsis lanceolata | reverse complement strand
CACATATATTTATTATTATAAAGCAGTCATTCGGTTATCAAAAAGCTAATTACGGCCATGATCACATTTTCATTATTCACCGTCGGGATTAACTCATATCAAAAAGCTATTTACCGACCACGATTGATTTTTACAAAACACATTCAACGGTCAAGATTTAATTTATCTACAACCATTTTTATCCATAACCGCTTTATAAACGATTTTTTTACCTCAATTATTTTCTCCCGTAAACTACCCCCTTTGTGGCGACCAGGCCAGGACTAGAGATGGGCAGCGATGGGCGCCAAACAAGACAATACATAGAAGGAAGAGCATGCAAGGACACAAAATATTTTAATTTTTTTTAAAAGCGGCGTGGCCTTAACATTTCGGTCGCAAGAGAACTTCGACACAAAAGGTGGCATTTTCAAAATCATTTCACGATAAACGTTTAAGCAATAATTCCAAGTCTTCGGCGACACTACTGATCGGAACCCAAGCTAAGCGATTAATACGACAAGAAGGAAATAAATAAGAGCTAATAGGATGCTTTCGGGAGGAAGACTATACGTAGTTAACAACACACGATATACAAGGCACGGCTAGTACAATTGCGGCATCAAAAGTATAAAGTACTACAAGAGTTAATACTACAAGTAGCTACGAGGAATACGAGTACAAGAGCTATACAATCCCAAGCATAGTCTAGATGACTAGCTTATACCCATCGTCCTTGCAAAATACAAAAGAAGATAAGAGGGCCTCTAAAACCACCTCTTCAACCGCGAAAAGTCGGATCAAAAGAGAACTAAGGTGTACGAGCACCGCGAGCTTCACAAGAAGGTCTGTCTGCTAGGATCTAAAAATGCGAGGGGAATGGGTAAGTCATAAAGACTAAGTAAGCTATCAATCATGCATGACATGGCATTATGCAACACGTTAGGCAAGACAATATTTCAATCATGTAGATCAATTATTTAAGCACATTATGCACATAGTTCACATAATATGAGGATATACCGGGAAGCTGGGCGCTACGTAGACACAAAAGCAGACACTTTCGATAGCGTGCGATAATCGATGGTTGTGATAATACATCGATCTCAGAGATGCTCGGGAAAACAATAGTCATTCTCATCGATGGTGGCGTATTGGTTGGCCAAGGAGAGCTCTTCCCCACGGTGGCCCGCGGTGGGCGTGTGTGCGATAACAAGTATGCGGAATTTGGACTTATGCAATGCCAAGTAGTATTTACTCAACAATCAATCAATATGGAGCGAGTCAGACAAGGCGTCCTCGTTCAAGATTAGTATATAATCTCATCAATAAACAATCAAGATTGAGCTCGACAAGAGCGAACTCAATATATCAATTATCAAGTATGCATTTATTATGTCATAAAGATACAAGCATGACAGTCAATTCATTTCAATAGTCTAGAATTAGTTTTCTAGTGTAGCATGTAATAACGTCGTAGGGATCGATCATTGAGCCGGTATTGTTCGATAGCTCACTAATGTCGACTCCGTTGAGTCATTTCTATAATTCAAACCAAATAGAGTTAAACACTATTTGCATTTCCAACTCTTTTCTAAGTCATCGCATCAATTAATCTAGGTCATTAATCCAATAAAATCATAGCCAAGAATAAACTCAAGTTCCTAAATCATGGTTTTCCCAAATAACCCTATAGAATCTAATGTAGTATAGAACATTAATTAGTGTCCAAATCGAGACATTTGCATTCATGGTCTATAATTCCCAAATAATCATACTCTCTAAGCGTATCATATTCATGGTAGAACAAGGAGAGCAATGATTTAACATGAGAGAAGGGAAGCAAGAGGAGGTAGCATGTTATCTCTAACATGGACCTAAGTGGAAATCGATAGCTTACCTCAAGCCAAGCAAAACGAAGCAAGAAAAAGCTATTGGCGACAATTGCTTCTACTAGGCGGCGGCAACGGCGGTCTCGGAATCGCCAAGCGGGTCTTGAATCTCTTGGAAGCCAACCCCTCACGCACTAATCTCACCAAGACTCTCACGCACAAGCTTCGCCCTAGGGAATTTGGAGAAGAAGCGAGAAGAAATGATCGTGAAATGAAGAAAGTAGAGCGATGTAGAGAAATCGGCTTGTTTAAGTGTTAATGAGAACACTTGTCAAATGATGAGTGATAGGAATAGGTTTATTAATCTTAATTAGGCTTAGATTAGGCTAATTAGACTCTAATACAAGTGGTTTAAGTCACTAATGGTAGAGGTTTAGTAAGGGCACAATCGCATCAACCAATGTTGCGTAAAAATCCCGTTTCTTTGGATTTCTTCCTTCGTTCGGTTGTGGAGGCCGAACATCCTTCATAATGTTCGGTTATCATGGCCGAACAAAGCCCAAAATGTTTGGTTGGCATGGTAGAACGATTCCTCAGGCCATACTTTAGGTCAAACAGGTCCAGATTTGCACGTATAACGCGTATAAGGCATGTACAACTCCAAGAAGCATTAAAATGAGTATCAAGGGTCCTAAAAACAATTATAAATGTCTCTCAAGGTCTTGGCTAAGTCCAAATATCAAAGTCCGAGCAAGAACAAGTCAATCTAGAGCATACAAGGCAATAGGCGTTCGATACGGCAATTACGGTTCGATCAAGGAATGCAATCGAGTCAAACATGTTAGGGATATTACTAGCATGTTAAAAACATATTCTAATCATGTTAAACATGTATGGAAGACAAGTATACAAGTAGGTTTCGGGTTGTCACATCCTCCCCCACTTAAAGGAATTTAGTCCCTAAATTCATACCTGAATCATCAAATAGGAAAGGATATCTTTCTCTCATATCGAGCTCGGTTTCCCAAGTAGCTTCCTCATTGTCATGGTTCTTCCATAAGACTTTCACCAACGGAATCCGTTTCGTTCTCAAGATTTTCTCCTTGGTATCAAGAATCTTCACCGGTCTCTCATCATAGGAAAGATCAGGTTCGAATGAAATCTCATCGTAAACAAGGACATGCGATTCATCTTTCAAATACTTGCGTAGCATCGAGACATGGAATACATCGTGAACATCCGATAACGAAGGTGGCAATGCTAACCGATACGCCAAAGATCCAATCCTTTCTAAGATCTCAAAAGGCCCAATAAATCTAGGTGAAAGTTTACCTTTCTTCCCAAATCGCTTAGTACCACGTCGGGGCGATACTTTCAAGAATACATGATCACCAACCTGAAACTCTAAGTCACGTCTCCGGTTGTCTGCGTAGCTTTTGCCTACTCAGAGTGAGCAATGCATCTAATCGGTTTCACACTCTCGGTTATTTGTTGTACCATCTCGAACCCCATAGCTTAGCTTCACCAACTTCATCCCAGCAAATCGGTGAACGACACTTACGGCCATACAAAGCTTCATATGGCGCCATTTCAATACTGGACTGGTAACTATTATTATAAGCAAATTCAGCTAATGGCAAATGAGAATCCCAACTACCTTTAAAATCCATGGCACAAGCACGTAGCAAATCCTCTAGTACTTGGATCAATCTCGGGCCGACCATCCGTTGTGGGTGAAAAGCGTCTGAAATTCAACCGTCCCCAAAGCCTCTTGTAAAGCACGCCAAAATCGAAGTAAACACAGGATCTCTATCCGATACAATGCTCACTTGGAACACCATGTAAGTCTCACGATATCTGAACATACAACGCTTTGCCAAGCCGACTCAAACTATAAGTCATCGCAATAGGAATAAAATGTGATGATTTAGTCAATCTATCCTGACAACCCACTTGCATCAAAACCTCGGCAGTGCGTGGCAATCCACGTCACGAAATCCATGGTGATATGCTCCCATTTCCACTCAGGTATCTCAAGTGGTTGTAATAAACCGGCGGGTCTACGGTGTTCGGCTTTCACTTGTTGACATGTCAAGCATCTAGATACATACTACTCTGCAATCTCTCTCTTCATTCCATTCCACCAAAAGCTGTCTCTTCAAGTCCCTATACATTTTAGTACTCCTGGATGTATAGTGTACTTGGCCTTGTGAGCCTCGTCAAGAACCATACGCTTAACCCCATCGGTGGCGAGGAGCAAACTCTACCTCGAAAAGTCAAAATCCCATCGGTGTTCATAGCAAACTCCGTGTCTTACCATCACCCAAACCATCAATAATTTTCCTCAACTCGGGATCGGTAGCTTTGAGCTTCCTTGATCAACCCAAACAAAGCGGCGTAGCACGAACACTAGCAAAGATAACACTATGCTTTCTGCTGGACTCCATTCGCGGACATCCTCGAAGCATCTTCCACTCTCTCATCATCAAGCGAGGACATGTACACTTTCCTACTCAAGGCATCGGCAACAACATTAGCCTTCACTGGATGATACAAGATATAATGCAGTCATGATCCTTAAGCTTCTCCATCCATCGTCTGCATCGCATGTTCAACTCATACTTGCGAAAGAGATACTTTAAACTCTTGTGATCGGTATATATCTCAAACTTAGCTCCATAAAGATAATGCTTCCACTTATGAAGTGCAAATATGATGGCGGCTAATTCGAGATCATGCGTCGGATAATTACGCTCATGAGGTGATAACTTCCTCGAAGCATAGGCAATAACTCTCCCATTCTACGCATAAGCACGCCTTGACAAACCTTCTAGTGAGCGTCGCTATAAATAACAAAGTTCTCCGAACCATTAGGCAATGCTAAGATAGGAGGCGTAGTCAACCTTCTCTTCAATTCACGAAAACTAGCCTCGCACTTATCACTCCATATAAAAAAGAATTCTTACGTGTCAATTTAGTCATCGGAGTAGCGATCTTGAAAACCCCTCGATAAACCTACGGTAATAACTTGCCAGAAACTACGGACTTCGGTCACCGTACTAGGCGTCTTCCACTTAGTAATCGCCTCAACCTTGGATGGATCCTTTGCTATACCATCACTAGACACCACGTGTCCTAGAAAAGCAACTTGTTCCAACCAGAAAGCACACTTACTGAATTTCGCGTAAAGCTTCTTCTCACGCAAGATCGAAAGAACCTCTCTCAAGTGAATCTCATGCTCCTCTCGTGACTTCGAGTACACGAGGATATCATCAATAAACACGACCACAAAGCAATCAAGATATTCATGAAACACCTATTCATTAAATCCATAAAAGCTGCGAGGTGCATTCGTCAAACCCAAAGGCATAACCACGAACTCATAATGGCCATAACGTGTATGCGAAAGGCTGTCTTAGGAACATCCTCCTCTCGAACTCTCAAGCGATAATAGCCACTCCTCAAGTCAAACTTGGAATAAACAAGCGAGCCTCGAAGTTGATCAAAGATCATCAATATGTGGCAAAGGATACCGATTCTTGATAGTAACTTTGGTTCAAGCTGTCGATAATCTATGCAAAGTAAGTAAACTACCATCTTTCTTTCTCACGAATAACAACACGGTGCACCCACGGTGACACACTCGGTTTAATGAACTCTCTATCTAGAAGTTCTTGCAAGCTGCTCTTTCAATTCTCTCAACTCATTTGGAGCCATTACGTAAGGCGCTCTAGATATAGGCGAAGTTCACGGCAAAAGCTCAATGCAAAACTCTAACTCTCGGTCGGGAGGCAAAGCATAATCGGTAGAAAAGACATCGGAAATTCACTAACTACGGAACATCTTCTAAGTTTAGCGATCGAGACACTAGTATCAAGCACGCAAGCTAAATACCGTACAACCCAGAGATAAGAGTTGTCTAAGCATGTGAGAAATAACATGTATACCTTTCATAGCAAGATCACCCGTAAACACGAACTCAGGAATACCGGGCATGGCAAAAGTGACTCTCTTCACGACGGCAATCTACTAAAGCATGATTCACACCAAGCCAGTCCATACCAAGAATCACATCAAAGTCTCGAATAGGCAATACTACCAAATCAGCATGCAAGACTCGATCATTAACAAGCACGTCACAATCTCTATAAACCTCAGACGCCAATAAGCATTCACCCAATGGTGTAGACACCTCAAGCACGTAAGGCAACTGAGCAGGCAATACACATAAATGCTCTATGAAATGCGATGCGACATAAGAATGAGTAGAACCGGGATCAATAAGAACTTCGAGCTCTATGACCGAAGGCAGAGAGAATACCTCCGTCACATGTGTAGACTCGGGAACACCTTGGCTTGATCAAGTGCAAAAACACGAGCTGCGCCTTAGGGCGCCCATCATTATCTCTCTTGGATCGGATTCTTTGAGCAGAACCTACGGGCTGCGTCACTCTATTCTTAGGGCGGTCTCGAGCTTATGACTGAGTCCCCAGCCAAGACAAGTGCCAAGCCTATACACCTTTGCTCGCTCGAATGCCCAATCTTATTGCAATGAGAACAAGTCGAAAGGTCCACTACTACAGTCGGGCTCTGAGGAGTAAAAGCACTACTACCACGACTCTCCGTGTCGTCTAAAGCGTCACGGGCGTCGTCTATTACGATAATGAAAAGCGGCGATTGCCTGGCTGGGATCGATTTCGAGGCCTCTCCCGAATCTTTGTGAGGTCACTGCGGCTAGCTGCGAGAAGACTTACATCGGTGCTCCTCAATGTCTCGCTCTATCTCATATGCACGATCTCTTTGGCGCTCAGATAATCCTCCAAGCGAAGAGATAACAATTGTCTCTAACTCGGTCTTCAACCCCTTCACAAACTTATGAGTCTGTGTTCTCATCGGCACCGGATGTGCACAATAACGGGATAATTCGGTGAACTTAGCGAGAATCTTGAGCTACGGACATGGTTCCACTGCTCCAAATCACGGAACTCTTTCTCTCGTCGTCGTCGTCTAACCACAACGAGGCACGTAAGAAGCCTAAACTCCATCTCAAAGTTAGGCCATACTTGAGCCACTCGGTTCAACTCCCAACTATCACGTAGAACCTCCCACCAATGATTGGCGGCTCCTCTAGCTTATACACGGCTAACACAACTTTCTCCTCATCCGTGCGGTCGTAGCTGCAAAGATCTTCTTCACGTCCTCTAGCCATAACTTCGGCCATACTAGCATCCGATTCTCCTTCAAATGATGGAGGCTTCATTTTCAAGAACCTCTCAAGATAGTATTATTTCGCACCCTTGCTTCGGTATAACTTCATTCCTTGGTGGCGATACTCTCGCATTCGGTTACAGCGGTGGCGGTGGAGGAACATTCGACCTTGACCTATCGAGGCCATTTCGGTCATAAACTACGTCATGCGGCGATACAAATCGCCATCGAGCATTCATGCCTCTTGGATTCGGTGGTGGAGGTGGCAACTCCTCCTCGGGTTCATCGAGGAACTCTCACAGTGCGCCTCTACCTCGGCCTACACGATGCGCTCTAGGATTCACCATCAAGCACCTATAAGAATTCACTCGGCGTTAGAACATCACACAAGAAATAACCCACCTAGGCCATGGAACCTATCGACCAATAGCTAACGACTAACCAATAACAAAAGCTAACGAGAGCTACGATACCAAGCGTGGCGACCAGGCCGGACAGAGATGGAACCGCGGATCGGGCGCCAAACAAGACAATACAAGAAGGGAAGAACATGCAAGGACACAAAATATTTTATTTTTTAAAGCGGCGTGGCCAACATTTCGATCGCAAAGAGAACTTCGACACAAAGGTCGGCATTTTCAAAATCATTTCACGATAAGCAGTTTAAGCAATAATTCCAAGTCTTCGGCGACACTACGGCGGAACCCAAGCTAAGCGATTAATATGACAAGGAAATAAATAAGAGCTAATAGGATGCTCAGCGGAAGACTATACGTAGTTAACAACACACGATATACAAGGCACGGCTAGTACAATTGCCGGCATCAAAAGAGAAGTAAGTACTACAAGAGTTAATACTACAAGTAGCTACAGGAATACACGAGTACAATAGCTATACAATCCCAAGCATAGTCTAGATGACTAGCTTATACCCATCGTCCTTGCAAAATACAAAAGAAGATAAGAGGGCCTCTAAAACCACCTCTTCAACCGCAGAAGTCGGATCAAAAGAGAACTAAGGTGTACGAGCAACTGCGAGCTCAACGAAGAAGGTCTGTCTGCTAGGATCTAAAAAAGGGAGGGAATGGGTAAGTCATAAAGACTCGTAAGCTATCAATCATGCATGACATGGCATTATGCAACACGTTAGGCAAGACAATATTTCAATCATGTAGATCAATTATTTAAGATGCACATAGTTCACATAATATGAGGATATAGAACTGGGCCGCTACGTAGACCTGCAAAACAGACACTTTCGATAGCGTGCGATAATCGATGGTTGTGATAATACATCGATCTCCGAGAGATGCTCGGGAAAACAATAGTCATTCTCAATGGTCGCGTATTGGTTGGCCAAGGAGAGCTCTTCCCCACGGTGGCCCGCCGTGGAGGCGTGTGTGCGATAACAAGTATGCCAGCTGGACTTATGCAATGCCAAGTAGTATTTACTCAACAATCAATCAATATGGAACGAGTCCGACAAGAGCGTCCTCGTTCAAGATTAGTATATAATCTCATCAATAAACAATCAAGATTGAGCTCGACAAGAGCGAACTCAATATATCAATTATCAAGTATGCATTTATTATGTCATAAAGATACAAGCATGACAGTCAATTCATTTCAATAGTCTAGAATTAGTTTTCTAGTGTAACGCATGTAATAACGTCGTAGGGATCGATCATTGAGCCGGTATTGTTCGATAGCTCACTAATGTCGACTCCGTTGAGTCATTTCTATAATTCAAACCAAATAGAGTTAAACACTATTTGCATTTCCAACTCTTTTCTAAGTCATCGCATCAATTAATCTAGGTCATTAATCCGTATAACAATCATAGCCAAGAATAAACTCAAGTTCCTAAATCATGGAACCCTAGAATCACATTAATTAGTGTCCAAATCGAGACATTTGCATTCATGGTCTATAATTCCCAAATAATCATACTCTCTAGAACGTATCATATTCATGGTGGAACAAGGAGAGCAATGATTTAACATGAAAGAAGGGAAGCAAGAGGAGGTAGCATGTTATCTCTAACATGGACCTAAGGGAAATCGATAGCTTACCTCAAGCCAAGCAATATACGAAGCAAGAAAAACTGTTGGCGACAATTGCTCTACCCGACGGCGGCGACGCAACGGCGGTCTCGGAATCGCAAGCGGGTCTTGAATCTCTTGGAAGCCAACCCCTCACGCACTAATCTCACCACGACTCTCACGCACAAGCTCGCCCTAGGCCGAAGAAGACGAAGCAGAATAAATGATCGTGAAATGAAGAGTAGAGCTGATGTAGAGAAATCAGCTTGTTTAAGTGTTAATGAGGAACACTTGTCAAATGATGAGTGATAGGAATAGGTTTATTAATCTTAATTAGGCTTAGATTAGGCTAATTAGACTCTAATACAAGTGGTTTAAGTCACTAATGGTAGAGGTTTAGTAAGGGCACAATCGTAATCAGCCAATGTTGCAGAAAAATCCCGTTTTGCTGGATTTCTTCACTGTTCGGTTGTGGAGGCCGAACATCCTTCATAATGTTCGGTTATCATGGCCGAACAAAGCCCAAAATGTTTGGTTGGCATGGTAGAACGATTCCTCGGGCCATACTTTAGTCAAGCAGTCGATTTGCATTATACGCGTATAAGGCATGTACAACTCAAGAAGCATTAAAATGAGTATCAAGGGTCCTAAAAACAATTATAAATGTCTCTCAAGGTCTTGGCTAAGTCCAAATATCAAAGTCCGAGCAAGAACAAGTCAATCTAGAGCATACAAGGCAATAGGTGTTCGATACGGCAATTACGGTTCGATCAAGGAATGCAATCGAGTCAAACATGTTAGGGATATTACTAGCATGTTAAAAACATATTCTAATCATGTTAAACATGTATGGAAGACAAGTATACAAGTAGGTTTCGGGTTGTCACACCCACGATTATTCTTCCTATTCCTATGTGCTCCGATGGCGGAGGATGGCCAGGCTCTTTGAGGCGATCGATGGTGAGAAGCGGCCGGTTAAAATTTCGGCGCGGGACGATTAGGAGCTTGAAGGCGTTGGTTCCCATGTCGATGGCGGCAAAGAGGTTGTTTGGGGAAGACATGATGACGGCCCGGCAGCTATGTCGGTGATTGCAGTGAGGAGGGATTGGCGGTGGTCGTTCGGAAGGGAAAAGAGTGATGGACGTTAAGTCTGCGTTTGGAGTGGTTGAAACTTTTAATTTCTAGGGAGGGAAAGAAGATACAAAGTAGTTCCAAACTTCCAATTAAAAAGAAAATAGGAGTGAAGGAAGTTATTGAACTATTTTTATTAGGATTAACATATTTTTTAGGATTCATTTTCGCATGGTGTTTTTTTGTTCGGCCCATAATTTTATATTTGTTCGGCCCATAATTTCATATATAAATTATTAATTAATCCTTTCGTTACGGGCAAAGAGATATTTTTTAAAAGTTAATTTTTGTAAGAAAATAATACTTTTAGTAGTTTATTAATAATAAAATGATATTTTCGGTTTTACAAATATTTAGTTGTAGTTTCTTAATTGATTGCTATCGTAATCAAATGAATCTCAATTTAATTTATGTCTAAGTTTGGAATATTTGTATTTTAATTTTTTTCTTTTTATTTTTATTTTTTTTAAAATTTTTAAATTGTTATCAATTAAATTTTTTTTCCAACCCGCAATTTTATATACAAAAAAAAAATTCTTGCTGATAATATTTCTTGATAAAATTTTCTTTTAAATATTTTACAGTAGTTACAATTAAAATATTTATTTTTTGGTTTTTTTACGACATAAATAGCAAAGTAAAATGTTTTATTTTGTTACGTATTTGGGTTTTCTCCCCTTTTGATTGTTTAGTGTATATATATATCCAACCCCTACAAATTATAAGTAAATATTAATTCATTTCCACATTATCTCATTTATTTATTGATAAATTTTCAAACTGGCACCATGCTATCGGCACGGGCATGAGTACTAGTACTATATAATATATGAATGCCCACCCCTAACTGGAGTGGTTAAAAACTTTTAAAAATGGATTGATTAAATATTATTTGATTAATTAATATTATTTGATTAAACTTTTGAAATATTTTAAATATTCACAAAAATTGATTAATTGATTTTTCATAACCAACCACTAAAAATAATACTCTACTTATTTGATATTAATTAATATTTATATAAAAGAAAAACAAAAAAAGAATCCTAGTATAAATACAATTTACACATTATGTAACCCTAACTAAACGTTTTTTCCGATCTCTCTCCACTCCACTGAACGTGCGGCGCATCCATGGCCTCTCCAAGTCTCTAGCGATTTCATCTCCACCGGCCCGGCAACCTCTGACTAGCTCCCCCATCTCTCGCTTCGCCATCTACGACCCCAGATCCGGCCAAATCCTCCGCCATCTCTCTCTTCGCCATCTACGGCCAAATCCGGCCAAGCTTCATCTCCATCTCTCTCCTCACACACACACACACACACACAACAATGGCGATTCCGATAGCTTCAATAATTGTTTTAACTCTTTCTCTGTTGGCGTGGTCGGTGGAGCCAAGCAGCGACAACAACCACGTCTTCTCGCCGTGCTCGACGCCAAGATATCTGTAAGTCCGATGGGTTCACTTTTGGTATCGCATTCGCCGGCAGAACTTCTTTCTTTTTCAACAACTCCCTACAGTTGTCGCCCTGTGACCGCCGCCTTTCTCTCTCTTCGAATTCTCAACTGTCTGTCTTCCGCCCAAAGGTTGACGAGATCTCTCTCCTCACTATCAACACCTCCAGTTTCTATCCGGTACACACTCATTTCTCATTACTTCTCACTTCAAACTTTTCTTTATAATTTTGTGTGTTTTTAGTGTAAGATTATTTGCAAATGTTACGATCTAGATTATGTAGAATTATTTTGTGCGTTCCTCTCCAATTTAAACATTTTTTTTTCAGTTTTTATTTTTAATTTGAGTATTGTTTTTAGTCGTTAGCATTCGTACGAGATTGTTTTACGCTAAGTAGAAATTTGTTTGTGGTCGTGTCTCATACTTATTGAATATAAGCAATCTGTTCAGTTGGCTAGAGTTGCATTTTGAGTTTATTCATTCCCATCTTTGCTGTTGTGCATTGTGCTCCCATCTAGATCCCTGATGATTACCTTATTCGGTCTGATTTGCAGGCAGATAGAGAAGGATACATTAGGTGTGATATTGCTTATTCGGTCTGATTTTTTCTTTTTTATTGCCTTCTATTGTTATTCTACTTAGATTTATGAATATAACCTTCTTAAAGTATGAAAATAAAATTAATTATCCTAAGTAGGTTGCATGTTTAAGGGTTATCCACCGCTATGCAGCAAAGTACCATTAGCTTTATTGATCATAATTATTAAGGCAGATTAAAACCAATTTTGCTAATGATTACTTAGTTTAAAGTGATCCTCTTTGGGATTGTGTTAAGGACTGGTGGGAGAATGAGAGCTTCATTTCTTCTTGATTCTCTTTTCATCTTTCTTTCTTTCTTACCTCTTTTTTGCTATGCCAAGAACCTTAGGACATTGCAAATATGACATTCCCTCGTGTCCATCCTTGTGGTAGTTCCAGCCATCGGTGAAGCTTCTGTTTTGATAATAAATATTTATATACACTATGATGAGAATAGCAGAAGATTGGAGTGGGATTAGGCTTCATTCCTTTTCTTTTTACTATGTTATAATAGCAACCACTGTCTCACACCTTCTAAATTCTAATGCTTGTGATCTTTTGCTTTTTCTAGAAACCAACCACCTGAAAAAGGAAGAAGGAAAGCCACGAGTTATAGTTCCTTCAGGATCCTACTCAACAAGAAGCTCTATTATTGTTGAAGAAATTGAAGGTAAGGTGTTTAGGGTTTAAAATTCTTTTGTAGCATTAAATTTTTTATGCATGAGCTTAATATCTGACTATGGGAATGATTTGATTTTAATCAGGTCAATCTGATTTGGTATAAAATGTTTAGATTTGTGTGTGTGTGTGTGTGCTTGTGTTTGTCCAGCCCTTGAAGAGTAGCACATCAGAACCTTTGTACATATGCAGTGTGTATGTTCCAAGAAGATTTTCTCTTATTATATGATTAAAATATATTTGTCATTCCCTTTTCCATGGTTACACTTGAATTTTGTTAGTTACAATCCTATTCACTTTTTTGCTGCCTTATCAATTGCATTATACTAGAGTTTGTTTTTATTTTTACTGCTTCGTCTCTCTTTTTAAAATTAGTTTGCAATGGTTTGAAATTCCCAGGAAACTTAAAGCTTTGACTAAACAACCCTATGTTCATAGAATAAACAAAAAAATCTAACCATCATGCTTGTAGGTAAAGAAATTCGGTCCCGACGTTGATTTTCTTGACGTATTTGTTAGCACGCACACCACTCAGGGTGCTCCTGGTCAACCTCGTCAGTGGGTTGATCAAACTTCCGAGTCTACATATGTAAGTATCAAAATTCTTAATGTATATCAAATTGGATCATACATCTATTATGTTTGATGTTTTATTAATTATTGTATTTTTTTTAATGAAATAATGCTTTTAAGATGATTGAAAATGAAGAGGCCACCCAGGGCCGCACGGTGAGTTCAAAGGGAACTCCCGTTCCCGCTTCTTCGAAAATAGAATTATGGCAGAGAGTTGCGTCACAAGGACGAAAAAAAAGGGGGAATAGACTTTACGGATTGGGGGACTATGGTGCCACTCTGCTTTCATCCACAGTCTCTTCTCCGAGTTTGTCGTCAACGGGAGGATCAAATGCTCCGTTGGACGAAGCTTCGCAAGCCAAGATGGATGCATTGGAAGCTAGGGTGGCGCAGCAGGATGAAGCTATGGCTCGACGAGATGAACAAATGCACGGAAATAGCAGAGATGCGCGCCCGGATGGCCGCTTTTATGCATGGATCTTCGCCCACTGCACCTAGTCCCCTAATTCCTTTACATAATTTCTTTGTGTCGAATATTCAATACAATCGTAATTAACAATAGATTTTGGAAACGAATTTGATGTAATAACATTTTGTTCTATTTAATGTTTTAGTTTTGTAGTGCAATTAATTTTTGTCATGAGCCTAATCAAGCACCTAAAAAAATTTAATTTATATAAAAATTATTATTTTTCTTTTTAATTTTACTGACGAAAATTATGTTCGTAAAGCTAAAATTTTAAGCATTTTTTTAGCATTACTAATGGACATTCCGTTAGTATTTTTGCAATTACTGACGGAATATCCCGTTGGGACTACTGATGGAAATATATGTTACTGACGGTATATTCCGTCGGAAATTACTGACGGAATTGGAAAATGCTAACGGATATGTTCGTTCTGTATTACTGACAGAAATATATTTTACCGACGGAGTAATCCGTCAGGAATTGCTAACAGAAATGGAAATTGCTAACGGATACGTTCGTCGGTATTACTGACGGAAAAATATATTACCGACGGAGCAAGCTGTTGGGAATCACTAACGGATTTGAAAATTGCTAACGGAAGCATTCGTTCGTATTACTGACGGAGTAATCCGTCGGAAATCACTAACAGAGATGAAAATTGCTAACCGAAACATTCGTCGATATTATTGACGGAACTAACATTTACTGACGGAAATTTCTGTTAGCAAAAACCGACGGAAACTTATTCCGTTAGTAATTACTAACGGAAACGAAATTCCGTCGTTGATTACCGGACGGAATGAGTTCCGCTTTGTGATCACCGACCAAATTTACCGACGGAATACTGACGGAACGGTTCCGTTGGGAAAGCCAGATTACCGACGGAAATGTTAATTTACTGACGGAAATTTCCGTCAGTAATTGTCGTTTTTCTAGTGGTGCATGTTATCGTCATATTGCACTGTTCATCAAAACATCATCCACATAACTCAATTATTCCATGGGCCTCACACTTCATCCTTTAACATAATTCATATAAGAACTTATATATGAAAGACAACGGTTTCCATTCTAATCATGATTAGCATGTTATATCTCTAGTATAACACTATATCAAAAGTCATCATTTCATTAGCATGTTACATTTCTTATCATAACATTTCATTAAGTAATCATCATCTCATGTATATCATATCATAACCACGTAGCACAACAATTCATACAAGTGCTCGTAAAATAAACCACATAAGAGAGAAGATGATTTTCCTTTCCGTTTCTAGCGTGCAACTCCTACGGAAACAAACGTGTCTTTGATAACCCCATTCGTGGTATCAACGTCCCCGAGACATTCACCCGATCATGTTCCATAGTGATCAGAGCCATGTTTACTTACTACAACTAAGATCAACTACTTCCCCACCGTGGCCATCGATGGAGGGGTGTGTGCAACCCGGCACGGCGATCCATTGCAACCACGAATCCCACAATTCATGAAGACAATGCATCGTCCCGCCAAAGACTCAAACCAAAAAGACGCCAGCTGGACTCAAACGCAAGCACAGATAATCTATACTCAAATGCTCACCAAGGAAAAGTACAACATCACGCACTAATCCAATCAAGCAGATATTTACCTTTAAACCATATAGTTATGCACTTCTATGCTAACTAACACATAAACACATTAGAAAAATATTATCAAGTCTCTAATACCCAAGTGTTCTTCATACACTTATAAATGCTCGGAGGCTTAACCTCCATAAAAACTACCCCAAATTCCGTAGGATCTCAATATGTGATTCACTATATTCATATTAGTCCAATAATCGACTCCGTTGAGTCATTTCTATTCTTTTCAAATTTGAAGGCATAGAAGCTATTTGCATCATAGCCCTCCTATTATTCATTAGCTATTATTCATGGCTACGTTCTTAGGGTTAACAACATTATGTAACCCAACAATTCATACCTTCCCAACAACAACCCCAAAACATCATTCATAAGTCAACACTTAATATTTAAAGTCAACCATCACATTTCAAGCATGTATCTCAAGTTAGCATTTAATCAAACATGCTTTCATTCAAAATAACCATTTATCCAAACAAGATGTAAATTCATCTAGCATACTCATATTCAAGATATAAATTCATCTAGCATGCTTATAACCTTCAATTCATGAATTAGTGTTGACCAACATGCTCTTATATGCATAAAAGTCAACTCAACCCAATAAAGTCAACATTATATTTTATTCATGTAATCCATAACGATAATTCATTATACATGTTCATAACCAAAAATTCATGAATTAGATGGCATCACTCTCTTATATGCATGATAGTCAACTCTATTCATAAAAGTCAAACGAAACATTCAAACATGTAATCTATTGTGAAAATTCACCTATCATGCTCACAACCAAAATTAAAGGTTCAATAAGTATGCTTCCAACTCCCAAACATATATCAATTTATAATTCTAACAATTCATAATATCCGATAAACTCCAAAAATCATGTACATCATCAATAACCCATTTACTTCATCAACTTATAATCAAACCCTAGGTTTAGGAAATCATATAACCATCGTGTCAAAGTCCAAGCTTACACAATGAACCTTCCTAACATACTTCACAAATCATAGAAATCAACCTACACATGATTCTTAGCAAGTTCACTCTTAACTTGAAATAAAATCGCACAAAGCATGCATGTGTACTCATTGACTTCAAATAGCACCCTTGTTTTCCTTAGGGTCAATGAGTACAAAAATCAAGTAGGAGTAGTATAGTAGCTTACCTACAATCAGCCCTACAAGTAAACAAATCGAACATGCAAAGGGTTGAATGTGTTCCCCTTGACCTCCTCTTCACTTCTATGGTTGGGATTTGTAAATGGAGTCTTCAAGCTTTGTCTACCATTGTTGAACACTCAAGAACTCTCTCAAACCTTCAAGAAGTAATCAGCCACGTTTTTGGAGAGAGAGGCTGAAGAAAATGGGTGTAGTGGATGTATTTGGTCACCTTTTGGCTGAATAGTGGGGTGGGAGGGAGTGACCAATGCATGTTGATGTCTCTCCTTGCCAAGTGTCTATTAATCCCTTCAAAACTCCCAAAACTTGTTTAGTACTCATAGGTTGATAGTTAGGACGAATTAGGGAGAGGTTTAGGTTGGGTTTGGGTGGGGATAGGTTGGGCAATTGCTCAAAATACACAAAAATCCTCGTAACAGGGAATGAGGCGGATGCGGTCGCATGGTGATGAACCCATGCGAGCGCATGGTGCCAGCATTCCAAGCTTCTCCAAATTTGCTTCCTTTCCCGGCCTCGGTCTCTCCCGCATGCAACCTCGAGTCCTCCAAAGCCAAAAGAGGTCTACAATTCAACCTTAAAAGACCCTAATCCATAACCAAGGCAATCCATGTTCAAACCTCAATCAAACATGGCTTAGAACTTAGGCAGAACACTCCCGAACGACAACCGAAAAGGCCAAACTAAGAAGGGATAACACTAGAATCAAACTAGCAACCAAAATGTCGATGCAACAGGCTTTCAATCAACATCTAAAGCATTCTAATGATGTTATGAATGGCCTCTAACATTGATCCATATGTTTACAACATAAATCATAAACCCTAGCTTCAAGGCATACCGTGAAGGAAAGGTGCAACAACTCGCTAACGAACCGACAAATGAAACCACAAACCGACGGGCAATAACCCATGATAATAAACACTTCAAATGGATATTAAATGGGCCTGAATTATCCTCAGATGATTAACAACAGATAGGAAAAATGAGCTCCCGAAAGAAGAGACGGTCACCCGGCTCAATCTCAAACTACGCGATAAGGAGAATTGCTATCCTCGGAGCGTCAAAACTTCACGAGACTTAAGGAATGCATCAAACTAGAAGTCTAATACATATAAACATGTTAATCAATCATTATGTAAAGATATAGGACCAAACCGATGTCACGAACACAAAACGCAAGCAAACTCTCAATCGCGTCGCATTCCGACTATCGTCGAGTTACGGCTTGTGACTTTAGCAAGTCAACTACTATATGGCTTCTCTTAAAAGTATTTTGGTCTTCATGTGGTCTCCCATACACATATAGTGTAACGACCCGACCTGGATCCTAATACGAGACACCAAGGTCGTGCCGCCAAAACATACAAAACAACAAGCAAATAACAAATAATGGGTAAGGCCATAACGACAATACGCCAACAACTTAAAACACATGCGGAAGCGAAACCTAATATCACCGTGGCGCCCGAGCTAACAAGCTCAAACTAAATACAACCGAAGAGATCATTAATTTCTCGGTCCAAAAATTCGACGCACGTGCCGCAACATTGGGCACGTAGAGCAAAACTCCCTGTCATGTAATATAAATATATAGCAACAAATAAACCAAGTCATCGGCGACGTTACAAGCGGAACCCAACATTACACTAAGTCTAAGACTCTAGTCTAACATACTCAACGGCTAAAAACATGTTGGAGAACAAACATGATAGATTAACCATTGATCGATGTATTTTATACGTCGATTTTATATACTTCTATGACTTAAATTATCTATTTCCACGAGTCTTTGATACTAATATATATGTTTTCGGTGAGTTTTGTAAGTTTCAGATTATTGTGAAAATACGCCGAAACTCCAGGGTTTTAAGTGTAAATTACAAGGAAGAGAAAAATTGAAGAAATATAAAAGACTCATTAAATCGACACCTCAGGACGCAGGTGCCTCTGCACTGCGACCGCAAGGTAGGCAAGCATGTCCTCGAAGCCAAGAATCAAAGAAATCAAAAGCCACCCACACTGGAGACCTTATGACGTTAGGTATTCAAAGACCTTGCGACCGCAAGGTAGGCGTAATGCTTGATTTTCTGGATTTTACGTCGATCCAATCACAACTCCCGAGTATATATAGAAGTCGATGCCGAGCCTAAGCATAAGGAGGACTAAGCTCTCTTACATAGATTTTAGGTAGTTTTAGATTGTATAACATAGTTAGGTTTTGTAATTTCAAGTATTGAAGATCAAATCATGTGTCCCATCATCTC
>JABEVN020003210.1:0-19042 GCA_013146195.2 Codonopsis lanceolata | reverse complement strand
CCACAAGATTTGAAGAAGAGTTGAAGAAGACACCCTCTTCTAATCCGAAAATTCTGCTTTAGGGCTGAGTTTTTGAGTAAGTTCTACCTTTTCTTCTTCTTTTAGGCTCCATTGACCCTAGAGCAACCATTGATGCTATTTGGGGTCAATGGAAGCCATTGTTAGGGTTTCAGAAGATGCATGAACCCTAGGATTTCAATTCATGATAGAACTTGATTGGCCTATGTGAGACCATGATTTATGTGAAATTCATGTTCTAACTAGCCTATTGAACTTGATTATGTTGATTGTTCATGTGGATTGATGTGAATTTGGTTGAGATCTCTTGGAGGGTGCTTTGCCTAATTTTGTTTAGCTTGCAAATGAGATGATGTGAGCTTGATTTATGTTTTATATGCTTAATAGAGTATATTAAACTTTGCTATATGAATGGTTATGTGTATTGAGCTTAAATGACAAAGATGCTTGGAAGGGATTTTCCCCAAATTGTGTTTTGGCTTGTTGAACATAGTTGTAAGCCTAGTTATTGAATTATACATGTTTAAGAGAGTATATTAAACCATGTTGTATAATTTAATCATGATTTGAAGATTATGATTGGTATGATGACTTGAATGAATTTATGCACAAGATGGCTAATTTATTCTAAGTTGCATTGTTAAGTAAATTGTGGGGTTTATGATAGTTTATTGAATATTGGGATTATGGTTTTGGGATAGTTATGAACTTATGGGAATGATGAAGCCTAAGCTTCTATTCCTTGAATTTTCGGAAAACTTAGATTGAACTCAACGGAGTTAACCTTTGGGTTAGTATGAATCCTAGGAACTATAATTTTAAGTCCTACGGAATTTTGGGTAGAATTCATGGAGGTCGAGCCTCCAAGAAGTTTTGAAGTGTGTGAAGCACACTTGATTATGAAACTTATATGATTCTCGGTTGTGATGTTTATGCTAGTTGTGGATGAATTGCATGACTAGTTTGATAGTAGAGTGTTTACCTACTTGTTTTGAGCATATGAGTATATATTACTTGTGCTTGGGTTTTGAGTCCTTGGCGTCGGTTTGTTGAGTTTTGGTGGGGCGATACATCGTCTACGAATTGTGAGATTCGTGATCGCGATGGATCGCCGTCTTGGGTTGCACACCCTCCATCGATGGCCACGGTGGGAAGTAGTTTATCTTAGTTGTAGTAATACACATGACTTTGATAACTATGGAACTCGGCGGAGGCTGTCTCGGGGCGTCGATATCTACGAGAGGGATATCGAGGGCACAAAAGGTTTTACGTGTTTTTGCGGGAGCGACACGGAGGAGGAATTTGGGTAATGGTATCATATCCCTTATACATGAATTGTTTCACAAGTGCTTAAGTGAATAACGTGCTTGGTGAATTGGATATGATATGATGTTTGTTTTGGTTTCTTACATGTTATACTTAATAGATAACATATTGATTAATGTTGTAAGCATGTATGCTATCACATGAGTATTATTGGAATGTGGTTTTATGCCAAAGGTATTAATCATTATTGTTAAGTTTGTATGCCTTGACATGAATATTATGGGAAGGCTATGTTATAACAATAACATGGTTAGTTGTTAAGCTAATATGCTTTATCATGAATATTATTCGGATATGGCATTTTGTTAAAAGCGAGGAATTATTGTTGTTAAGTTTATATGCCTTGACATGTAACCCATCGGAAGGCTATGTTATATCAATAACAAGAATTATGATCGTTAAGCATATAATTGTCTTGACATGGATTTTAGTGAGATGTTATACTACAATGATAACATGTTTTGTTAATGTTGAGCATAGATGCCATAACATGATTTTTGTATAAGGTTATTTCATGACGATAGCATGATGTATTTTATGATTGAGCATTATGCCATGGTAGGAAGTTATGGTTAGTAACTTACTAAGTCTTTGTGACTTACTTTTATTTGTTGGTTGTGTTTCCTAGATCCGAGTCGCCGGCGGATCCAAGTAAATCGAGGTTGCGTTAGCAAGGGATTCTTTTGGCAAGGTTGCTACATAGTTGTTCATTTTGTTTTTGGTGAGGTCGTTGGGATGATGAAGTTACGTAAACTTCATGATTGGGTAGCAAACCTTAATGTGATTTAATGATGTAATCATGTTGCTAGTTTATTCTTTTGGCAGCCGACAAGTAGAAGTGGTCGTGCTTGATGTATATTGGTAGTTAAACTTCCATATGTTTCTGGTTGTTAGTACTTATATTTGTTAGTACTTATGTTGTTGGTAGCCGACTGGTTTTAGTCGCGCTTGGTTTATTGGTGAATATGTTTAGCATGATATATTACTAGTTAAATATTATGATTGTTCTCCGGCATGTTTTTAGCCGTTGAGTTGTTAGACTAGAGTCTTAGACTTAGTTTAATGTTGGGTTCCGTAATTCGCCGATGACTTGGTTTATATTTTATGCTCTATATTGAATTGCATAACGAGGGAGTTTGTTCTACGTGCCCAATGTTGCGACGCGAAGTCGAATTTTGGACCGAGAGATTAATTATCTCTTTGGTTGTTTTAGTTTGAGCTTGTTAGCTCGGGCGCCCTTGTTTTATTTTATTTCGCTTCGCATGTGTTTAGAGTTGTCGGTGTATCGCCGTTATGGCCCTACCCATTATTTGCTACTTGTTGTTGTTAATTGTTTCCTTGGCGGCACGACCTTGGGATTTCGTCTTGGGATCCGGGTCGGGTCGTCACAAAATGAGTAATCAAAGCATGGAGAAAACTGTTAGTTTTTAGGGTTTTGAAAAACAACAACAATGGCAGAAACCGTCAAGATACGTAAAGTGTCTTTTCAAATTCCTTAACAATATAACTCAAACAAGAAATTTTTAAGCAAAAGTTAAAGAGAAATTTCTTAAAGAGTGTCGAAAATCTTACCATTGTTGCTTGTACAGAAGAAGAAGCGAAGAATAACCAGGAAAGAGAGGAGCAGTTGCGAAGGTTTGAGTAGAGAGAAATATTAAAAAGAGGTTTCGTAAAGTTTTGGAAAGGGCGGTTCAAAGTCTATTTAAAGGAGGAAAAAATCTTTTAGCGAAAGAGCTGTAACTTAAGATATTTTCAAAGTACTAAAAATTTGACTTTTAACCCCTTTTCCTTTTAGAAACCTTTCCGCTTTAATAGACTAAGTTGAAACACTAACGGTAAGCGAAGAGCTTAAGTTTGCCGTTGAGATAACAAATTAAGTCTACCGGTTAGTAGAAGTTTAAGTCTACCGGTATGAAAGAAAAACTTGAAAAATAGAAATTAAGTAATAGGATCGATCATACCAAGATTTCTCCTTAAATAAGCAAACCTGGTTGCATCCAGTGGCTTGGTGAGTATGTCAGCCAATTGATGTTCAGTTGGAAGGTATTCCAGACTAATGTTACCTTTCTCCACATGATCTTTGAGGAAGTGATAACAGATATCAATGTGCTTTGTCTTTGAGTGCATCATTTGGATTCTTGGGCGAAATTGCGAGAAAGTGTTGTCACACATGATTGGACAATTTGCGAGGCTTGATGTTGTAGTCCACTAGTTCTTTGCTTCATCCATAGTAGCTAGGAGCAACGATTCTTTGGTAGCAATGTATTACCTCGGTGGTAGAGTTTGCAACTGAACCTTGCTTCTTGCATGACCATGAGACAAGTCTATTTCCAAGAAATTGACAGGTCCCACTAGTGCTTCTTCTGCTCACTTTGCAGGCTGCATAATCTGCATCTGAGTACCCAACTAGATCGAAGTTGTTGCGTTTTGACTACCAGATACCCATATTTGTAGTTGTTGAAAAATATATGATGATACGTTTGGCAGCAAGCAAATGTGATTCCTTTGGATCTATCTGAAATCTAGCACAAACACAAACATCAAACATAATATCAGGTCTACTAGTAGTAAGGTAAAGAAGTGAACCTATGATTCCTCGGTACTTCGTCACATTCTCTTGATTTCCCTTTTCATCTTTGTCAAGATGGCAATCGGTAGACATTGGAGTTTCAAATCCTTTTGCTGAATCAAGACCAAATTTCTTGATGAGTTCCTTTGCATATTTGGTTTGGCTGATGAAGATCTCGTCGGAAGTCTGTTGAATCTGCAGTCCTAGAAAGTAGGTGAGCTCTCCCATCATGCTCTTCTCAAACTTGCTTTGCATTAGCTTCTCGAATCTTTTGCACAGGCTTTGGTTTGTAGATCCAAAGATAATGTCATCCACGTAGATTTGAACCAGAAGAGAGTGACCTTTGTGCTTTAGGATGAACAGAGTTGTGTCTATTCTTCCTCTCACGAATCCTTGTTCAATTAAGAACTTGGATAGAGTTTCATACCAAGCTCTGGGTGCTTGTTTCAGGCCGTAGAGTGCTTTCTTGAGTCGGTAGACATGATCCTGCTTGTTTTGGATGACAAAACCTGGAGGTTGTTCCACATATATCGTTTCTTGAAGATCACCATTGAGAAAGGCACTCTTCACATCCATCTGATAAACTTTAAAGTCCACGAACGAAGCATAGGCTAGAAAGAGTCTAATTGCCTCTAATCTACCAACAGGAGCAAATGTTTCATCGAAGTCAATTCATTCTTCTGTTCGGTAGCCTTGAGCAACCAATCTAGCTTTGTTTCTGGTGACGTTTCCATCTTCATCTCTCTTGTTCCTGAATACCCACTTGGTGCCGATAACTGGATGGCCAGTCGGTCTTTGAACTAAGCTCCACACTTTGCATCTTTCAAACTAGTTCAGCTCTTCTTGCATAGCTTCAATCCAGTAATGATCTTTGATAGCTTCATCAATCTTCTTTGGCTCGATTTCAGACACGAATGCGAATGCAAACATAGTCTCATTTCGAACTCTGTTCCTCGTACGAACTCCTGAATTGAGATCACCAATGATCTGAGAGATGGGGTGATCTCTTGTTTCAATAACAGCTGGAGGAAGATCACTTCTGGTGAGTTCTTCCCTTAACGAATCTGGAGTAGGTAGAGCAGGAAATTCACCAAAATCAGGTTCAGAAGAGATAAAATCTTCAAAACCTTCCTTTTCTGGTGAACAAGAAGGGTGAGTGATCTCCAAAGGTGTTTGGGGTAAAACAGAAGAGATGGGTTCAGGGTCAACAGAAGAGTTGGAACTGGTACCAGCAGAGTTGAAGTCTGTCGGTGCCGGGTTAGCAGAACTGGAAGGGTCTGCAGTTGTAGGATTCTGAAGTGGAGTAGAAGTAGAAGCTTTATTTGTACATGTCTCATCATCATCAGAATCATCAGCAACATTCGGAGCCTTTCGAGGCTCTAACAAATTATATTCATCAAAAGTAACATGCAGAGATTCTAAGATTTTCAAAGAAGTTTTGTTAAATATGTGAAATGCTTTTGAATGTTTAGAATAGCCTAGAAAAATTCCTTCGTCTGATTTTGAATCAAATTTACCTCTATATTCTTTTCCATTATATAGAATAAAACATTTACAACCGAAGATTTTGAAAAATCCTATGTTTGGGGCTCTTCCTCTCCATATTTCATATGGAGTTTTGTTATGAAACTTGTTTACCAGGGATCGATTATGGGTAAAACATACAGAGTTGACAGCTTCTGCCCAGAAGTACTTCGGATGTCTTGTTTCTGCTAGCATAGTTCTTGCTGCTTCAATTAGTGTTCGGTTCTTCCGTTCAGCTACACCATTTTGTTGAGGAGTTCCGGCAGCAGAGAAGTTGTGGCCGATCCCGTGGTCATCACAATATCATTCAACACCGTTGTTCTTGAATTCGGTGCCGTTGTCTGATCTGATATCACTAATGTCTTCAAGCTTTTAGGTTTGAAGTCTTCTAAAAAGAGCGGTGACTAGATCATATGTCTCATCTTTTGAAGTCATTGTTTCGATCTAGGTGAACCTAGAGTAGTCATCAACTACTACAAGTGTGTACTTGTTTCCAGAGATACTGACTGTAGTGATTGGTCCAAAGAGATCCATATGCAGAAGTTGAAGAGATCTGGTCGTTGACATGACAGACTTTCTTTTGAAGGAAGACTTGAAAAGTTTTCCTAATTGGCAAGCTTTGCAACTTCTGTCATGGTCGGCAGACACCGTAGGTAGACCTTTGACAAGCCCATCTTTGGAGAGCTTGGAAAGGTACTTGAAGTTGAGGTGACTGAGACGTTTGTGCCAAAGCCAACTATTGTCACGAATGTTGTTAGCAACTAGGCAAAGGCTGGAGAATCTCCCTAGTAGATTTAAGTCCACGAAATAGACGTTTCCTTGTCTATTGCCGGTCAAGTATCGTTGAGCAGGATTCACGATCTTTGATGAGACATTGGTTGGAGGAGAATTGGCAGATGAGTCCTTTGTCGCAGAATTGAGATATGCTCAGTAGATTATACTTTAAGCCGTTCACTAGAGAAACTTTGTTGATGGAGAGACTTCCTCTAGTGATTGAGCCATACCCAATTGTTTTCCCTCTTGCATTGTCGCCGAAAATCACCATAGGACCTTTGGCTTCAGCTATATTTGAGAGTAGACTTCTGTTCCCTGTCATATGTCTTGAGCAGCCACTATCCAGGTACCAGATGTCCTTATCTTCTAAATTTATAGCCATGAAGCAGACCTGAAAAAGATCAAAGAAACAAGGTCCCCTTTATTTTCTTTTGGGTCCTAAGGATTAGCAACCTTTTGGAACCCATACCTGCCTAATCTTAAGAGAGTTAGGTCTCTCAGATTTTGGTGTGAACCTTAGTAGACATTCTGGGGCCAGATGGCCTAAACAATTGCAAGAATGACAAAGATGAAAGTTCCATGGAGGACTGTGATCAGCTTTAGCTGTAGAGTGCTTGTGATCATCCTTGTTCTTAACAGCAGTCTTTGGTTCAGCTAGCTTGTTGATGGTAGACTTAATTGGTTTCTGTTGAACCTTCCTTGTTTTGTTACCAGCAGACTTAGCCTTGGCCGGTCTATTGTTAACCCTTTTAGGAGGATTCGGTAGAGTACCTTTAAGATTACTCTCAACAGGTTTAGGTGCCTTGCCCATTTCATAGACAAACTTGATAGGAACCGGCAGAGATTTCGTAGGTCTACCGCCAGCAGACTTTGCCTTGGCAGAGCTGTTGTCGGTAGACTTTGATTTCTCTACCGTTCCTTTCTCAAGCTTCTCATTAGAAGCAGTTTCTTTGGCTTTCCCTTTCTGAGCCTTGGGGTAAACGTATGGTACACTTGTATAACCAAGTCCTTGTTTACCCTTGTTTCCGAACGTCTGTTTGGAGAAGGAGATATCATAAGCAGTCTCGGAGGTTTCACCTTTCTCCGTGACAGAAGAGTATGTCGAACTGAGCTCATCATTATAGCCTAAGCCAGATTTATCTCCATTAGGCTTTTGGCTTGAAAGGATTCCTTCAAAGGTTTCCTTGGAGCTATTCCAGGAGTCGATTGTCTTTTGCAAGGCAATCTTTTCTAGGTCAAGTCCTTTGATGTGCTCAGTGAGACATTCGACTTTGTCACAAAGGAATTTGTTTTCTCCTTTAAGCTTGATACTTTCTTGTTGACAGCTATTGAGAGTTTGAATCTCAGCTGCTAGCAGAGATTTCTCAGCAGCAAGCTTCTCACATTTCTTAGTGAGTTTTACATAGGCTACTCTAAAGGAATTGAACTCTTCAAGCATTTCTTGATTATGTTTAAGAAGTTCTTCCTTACTGAAGTTCTCACAGTTGATCTCACTTTTGTCAAAAGGACTAGGTGAGGCTTCGACTTCATGTTCAGAGTCATAGGTGGGACCTGAATCATGAGCTATTAAGCATATGTTAGCTTGCTCACAATCATCCTCTTCCTCTTCTCAATCAGTCTCAAACCATGTAGCAACCTGTTTTTCTTCTATGCCTTCAGCCAACATACCTTTATGTTTTTGAAATTTCTTATATGGAGGCTTTCGGTATGCTTCAAATTTTGGCTTTGGACATTTAGATGCGAAGTGACCAGGTTTTCTACAATTATAACACACAAGCTCTTCGTTAGATGAGCTTTCAGAAGTTTTTTCTAAAAGGCTACTGGTGTGTGTCCTTCCTTCCATATTTTGCAAACCTTTTGAAACGTTTTACGAACATAGCAAATTGTAAGTCTGAAAGAAAATCGTTTTCACTGGAGGAAGTGGAAGGTTTGTTTTCAACTGTGGTTTCTTCTTGTACCATGGCAAGCAAGGACACAATTCTGAACTGTTTGTCCTGCTCTAGAGCTTGATTCACTTCGAGCTCATAAACCTTTAAACTTGTGTAAAGACTGCGGAGAGTCATTTCGTTTAAGTTTTTAGATTCTTTCATTGCAGTGGTCTTAACATGCCACAGACTACCTAGAGAGCCTAGAAATCTCATATTCATTTCCTTCTTGTCATAGATTTTACCAAGAGAAAAGCAACTATTAATTACCTCACTGAAGCGATCGTATGTTGTCTCAAGGTTTCCTTAGGATCCTTTTGAAGGAGTCAAAGCTGCTTGGATGATGGTGTATTTTCTGTTGTCTCTTGTGTCTTGGTCTCCTTCCAAGTATTCGACAAGAGCTTCCCACATCTCTTTCGCAGTGGTACACCGGATCACTTGTTGGTAAGTGTTGGTGTCTAGAGAGCTAGTTATGATGTTGATGGTTTTTCTCTCTAGCTCTACTAGTTTTCTGTCGTCCTCTATCCATTATTATTCTTCTTTGGGTACCTCAGCAGGATTTCCAGTGATGGATGCCAGTAGATTTGCCTTCATGGGTACATGACGTCTTGCTAGTACGCACTTCCATAACCTGTTGTCAATAGAATTCATAAAACGCATTACCTTATCCTTCCAAATATCGAAATGGCCTTCGTCCAATATTGGGACGTGGTTCACATTTAATGTAGGCAGCATGTAGTGTGTTTGTCCCATTGGATCGAGACTCTCAAGAGTTTAATCTTGGAAAAACTAGTTTTTGAAGAGTTAAGCTCTGATACCAATTGTTAGTCCCAAAGGGCACAATAATAAGCTAAAAGGGGGGTTGAATAGCTTATTAGACACTTAAAAACTTTTCGTATAAGTTCATAAAACAAGCACTTGCAATCTATTAAAGTGATTGAAGTAGCCGAAGTCTTGTAAGGAAAACAGTTTAGGTCTGCCGGTGAAGGACTACCGGTAGACTTGGCTGAATACTCAAGTCTGTTGTTTGAAGTGATAAGTAAATATATATGAAACAGTTCAAAGCAGTAATCAACAGTAATGAAAGAACACAAGTATTTTGAGATGGTTCGCACTATAAAGAGTGCTACGTCCACCACCAAGGAAGTCAACCTTGGATTTAAATGTGCACTATATTTTCCACTAGTTCTATTACAAAGAGTTCCAATGGATCATGTACAAAATATTTGACTTGTGTTTGGGGGTTTGGGAATTGAATATCTGGAAAACAGAATATTCAATTGTGCAGAAGAATAGCTAAAGGAACAACAATAAGAAGCTTAAGATAAAGTGTTGATGCAGATCTTCTTGATTGTTGTCGAGGACTTCTTGATCAGTTTACGATCTCTTGAATGCACTGAGTATAAAGACTTTATGTTGTTGGAGACTTTCAGAGCATTGTTTTCTTCAGTCTTTAATGACAGTATTTATAGCTGGGGCATTCTTGAGATCCGTTGGAGAAGACGAAGTGTAACAGCTCTATTAGGTTGAATGCATTAAATGCATGGAGCTGACTTGTAGATTTCGTCTTCACTGATGCTGAGCAGGGAATGGTGCAGAGTTGTTGCAACAACTGACAGGTAAGAAAGTCAGAGTTGCAGACCTGCAATAGTTGGTACAGACTGTAAGAGTCAGTCTGTTTTTGCTCATCCGTTCGGAAGCCGAAAGTCTTCTTGCTTTTGGAAAAGCTGGTTAGGCGTGTCTGAGAAGTCAAGAGATGGTTTAATTCAAATTCAAACTGATAAAGGATGAATTTAATTAATCTACTAAGACTTGGTGACAGGACACGTCATGTTTGAACACGTGCAAACAAGGTCTACCACTGAATGCTGAATGATGTCTTCCGGTGAAGCTTTGCTGAAGTCTTCCGCTGAACCTGTGAAGCCTATAAAAACTATTCTATGGAAAAGTTCTATACACAGTTGCCACGCTAATTGATACGCAGCCCAATTAGCCACTAATGTATAAAACTATTGTAATGTATGAACAGATGTAAATCAAGATACAAATGAGAAACAACAATAAAGCATCAAGAGTAGTAGTTGTCATATACACTTCTATTATTAAAGCTCTACAAAATGAATATTACTACAACTTTAATGTATACTTTGTCCTTCTCCAAGAAAGAATTATTTTCCTTTCTATTTTATGATTTCCTCTACAAAAAAGTACCATTTGTGAAATTTAAGCTATAAAGTTATATCATTTTTTTCCAATACATGATATTTGATCTTACTAGTAAAAAAAAGGTGTAGTTAAAGTGTATATGTACAAAAATACTACTGGTATAATTTTTAATAGGGGGACAATTAATTATCTTAAACCAATTGGTCAAAGGCTATATATGTTCATTAACCGGGTCAAATGGCCATATTTGACTAATGCCACTATTAATAATATGGTTTTAACAACCTTATTACTCATGAATGGAGTAAGAACCATATTTTACTATAATTAATAGAGTTTGTTAAGAAAAACTACACCTAATTTTTTTTAAATTTTCTTAAAAGTCTAATTAAATAGTGTTTCCGAGACAAAAAATAAGAAGACAATGTTCATTCAGAGAAACTTAGACCGGTAACATGAGATATTATTACAAGGTGTAGATATCAAATAAAATAATACTATTAGGAAATCAAAACAAATCAGTGTAATTAATATTAAGGTGAATAAAACACAACTCTAATATACTTCAAATTTTCATTTGAAAAACAATTTGTTTTGCTCATAAAAAACGTACAGTAATTTAGGAGCGAGGGAGTAATCCTAGCTCGAATATAACAAATATTGTAAGAACTGTTGCAATGTGTTTTGTAATTATAGTATGTGTGTGACTACTTTGGATGGAGAAAAGTGGTTGTATTTGAAGGTAATAATTAATAAGGGTTGTTCATGGCCCTCATAGAAACTAAGGTCTCCAACTATATTGAGTAAGAACCATAAATATGCAATATCAAAATTGAATCTTTGTCAAATAAAAAAACACCAATATCACAAAGTCAAACACACTCTAAATCTCTTACATATAAGGCAAAGACTTGTGTAAGACGGTCTTACAAATATTTTTTGTAAGACGGATCCTCCTTACCCGACCCATCGTGTATTGGTGGGTTGAGCTGTGAGAGTGTGCGGGGCTCCATCTTACGAATTAAGATCCGTAAGATAGTTTTACAGGAGACCTACTCTACTTATGAATAGGGACATCGCCGTCATCTAATAAAAAAATTAAGATGTTATTAATGAACTTGGCCAGGAGATCTCATTGTATTTGCATTAATCATGAAAGGCGTCATCGTAGGTTATATAAGGACTATGATTATCACAATGAATGTCTAATGCCCTAAGTCTGAAGGTCTGGTTCACACACTATCTAGTAATCATACGGGTCAATTAGGCCCACCAAAGACCCATTCAAATAGTAATATTGAGTGACTACTTTATAAGGCACACTGTAACACCCCAAACCTAGGCTCGACCTCTTGGGCCCACATCTGACCAACTTAAAAAAAAATTACTTCAACTTTTCATTTGAAAAACAGTTTGTTTTGCTCAGTAAAAATGTACAGTAATTTAGGAGCGGAGGGAGTAAAACTAGCTCGAAAATATAAAATATTGTACGAATTGTTGGAACGTGTTTTGTAATTATAGTATGTTTTGTAAGTATAGTATGTGTGTGTCTAATTTGGATGGAGAAAAGTGGTGTATTTGAGGTAATAATTCATAAGGGATGTTCATGGCCCTCATAGAAACTAAGGTCTCCAACTATATTGACTAAGATACATAAATATGCAATATCAAAATATAATATTTGTTAAATAAAAAATCACCAATATGACAAAGTCAAACACACTCTAAATATCTTACATATAAATAGGGACATCGCCGTCATCTAATAAACAAATTAAGATGTTATTAATGAACTTGGCCAGGAGATTGTATTTGGTTGATCAAGAAAGGCGTAATCGTAGGTGATATAAGGACTATGATTATCACAATGAATGTCTAATATCGTAAGTCTGAAGGTCCGGTTCACACACTATCCAATAATCACACGGGTCAATTAGGCCCACCAAAGACCCATTCAAAAGTGTATGAATGATGTGGTTCCTAGTAATAGTGAGTAACTACTTTTAAGGTGCACTGTAACGCCCCAAACCTAGGCTCGATCTCTTGGGCCAACATTTGACCACGTCACAACAAATATTTAACTAACAAAAATAAATGCCATCGAACTTGTTTCATGGAAATTATAATGAGAGTTTGGTGACATTTATTACGAGAGAACTCTCGTAATAAATGTCACCAAACTCTCATAATAAATACCACCAAGCATAACGAAGTCAACTTAAACGCTCACACATAAGCCCAAAATGAGTCCCAAATCAAACGTATGTGGGTTCTGGGGTATTACAATGACACATCATTGTTCATATGCCGTAAAGAAGAATGTCTTGACTAAAAGAGACTTTTAAATGATTTTCGTATATTATAAGTTGTGTAGCTTAACTTTTGGTCTCTTCGTAATAAATGAATCTATTTGTAGTAAGTGTTAAAGTTCTATAGATACATTTACATAGACAACACCTATTGGAAAGCCAAACAAATTCATTTATTGCAAAGAGACTAAAACTTAAGCTACTTTAGTCAACTATATTATAAGAATTTATATACATTACTTAAATGATATTTTATTTTCTGGAAGTTTCATGTTTTTGTTTACTTCAATTTAAAATATTCTTTTAATCAGGATAATGCCTTAGTGTGAATCTAAAAACTACGAAGTAAATTTATTGTAAATATAAAATTATATATTTTATGTTTGGCCTAACTGAGATATTAGTGTTGGTTTCGCGCGACCCACTTTTAGTCTCTTTGGCAAACAATAAATCATTTTGGTTGTATTAGGTATTACAAAAAACATTGTCCTAAGAATTTATGTACATTACATCTCCATATTGGAAGTTTAAATCCTTAGAGGAAAAAAAACATATAGAAAAAAGTATTAAGTAATATTGGATTAATAAAAGCTCAAATGTACACATAACAATAATAAATCCACATAGCATTTTTTTTCCAATGGATACTATTGAATTTTAGCTGAAAAGTACAACATAAAAACAACACGATGGAGGAAACTATCAACCAGAGTCTAAATCCAATTCCTCATGTTTGAAGTAGTAATATTCCTCATTATTCAAGACCTTATACAGAGAAGAAGGTCTATCTTGCCTCTTCGATGTTGTACGTGGTCTTTTGGAAGAATGTCGATGCTGTCCATTATTATTCACAACTGGTGAGTTAATGGCATGCATGATTAATGGATGGCGAGAGGGTTTCGATGGTCCTCGAATCACCTCTGGTGGTTGCGTCTCACCATACCTAATGTTTTATTGAAAAAGGCATGGGTTCAGCATCAAGAGAGTAGTAGTTGTCATTTACACTTCTATTATTAAAGCTCAACACAATGAAGATTAAGATTACTACAACTTTAATGTATACTTCGTCATTCTCCAAGAAAGAATAATTCTACTTTCTATTTTATGGTTTCCTTAAAATATAGTTCCATTTGTGAAATTTAAGTTATAAATTCACATCATTTTTTCCAATAAATACTTTCTAATAGTGGATTATATATTAAAAATACTACTTGTATAATACTCTCTCTGTTCTGAGCGAAGAGTCCATTACTCCATTTTGAGGTGTTTCACTTAAAGAGTCAATTTTTGAAAAATTAAGGCATGAAAGTGTCATTTTATTACTAATTAATGACCTACTAAAAGTGGTATTTTTTTGAAAAGTTTAACTTTCAAACGGTGACTCTTTATCCGGAACGGAGAGAGTATTTAATAGTGGGGCAATTAATCAAGAAAGTAAATACAAGTAAATGTTGAATATTATAAAGTTTCATATTTCACATATGATTCTTTACTTTAGGTGGGGAAAGGGGGTGGGGATGGGGAGGGATTATGGGGCTGAAGTGTAACACCCCGGATTCTTGCATGTGTATTGTGTGCTTGCCTTCATGATTTCTCGTTGATTATGAGCATGTTTACCTAGTCTATATATATGATTTAGAAACATTCTTAAGTCATTCATGAAGCTCTTAACATGTTTAGAATCATGTAAGCTTACTTGTTGAATCGCCGATTCGATTGCTTCGCTTGAGCCTTGTGGTTTCTCGATTTCCTTCGTTGCTTGTATTCTTTGTGTTTTCAACTTGTGAGAAGTTCATTTGAGTTATAGACCAAGTGTACTAGTATTTATCATTCTTGCACAATCATTGTTCATAGACTTGTTACCTTTGGTTATGAGATGACCAATTTATTCCTTCACAGACCAGTCATGTTTTGGGCAAACTTCGGGAAAATTCTGGTACTAATCCACTGAATATAATTTTCTAAAATTTAGTATGTTTTACCTTCATACGTTAGGATACTCTCTGTAAAATTTGGTAATTTTACAAGGTGTTTAAGTACCTCAATTAGGTCTTGACTTACTACGTGCTGAATTCAGAGTAAAAACAACTTCTGTACTTGATTTTTGTTGTAACCATATCTTGATGAATATAAGTCCAAATGGAGTAATTTAAAATTCTAAAATATATTTTAATTAGTCTAGTTTCAGAAAAATCAAAAATCACCTCATTTGGAGTTGTGAACGATTTATGGTCGATTTTACAAGATTGACTGTCCAAGAACTTATCAAAAAATGGTCATGAACTTAGTTGCAGCATTCCAGTGCGCCCGCCTCGACTTTAGTGAGGCGCCCGCCTCAACTTCTGGGAGCATTTCAATTTCAGCTTCCAGCTCAGCTTCCCAGGCGCCCGCCTGCTTCTGTGAGCGCCCGCCTCATCTTCTCGAGAGTCTACGGATTTTTTCCTGCTTTTGTAATACGAACTTTGGCACTTAAACACCATTCCAAACCTCTTCTAAAACCTTCCTAACACCCCTTGCTTATGTCCTAACATTATTTAACATGTTTTAAGAATGGATTAACCAACCATTAGTGATCTTTAATCGAACAAAATCAGATATTTTCTCACCACATTAGAGTGACACTTGTCCCACTCAGATTTTCAGCCAATATAAGCCACAATCTGACTTGTTGACTCTCATTCTTCACCCTCACTCTCCATGAACGAAATTTCTTCTTCTCCCAAGTCTCCCATGGTTCCTTGAAGGTGTTCTCTTGGTCCTCCATCATCCTCTCATCCTTTGCTCAAGCCTCCTTCTTCAAAAGTGTAGAGCTTGAAGAGTTGAGCAGTTCCAACCGATTGGTTTGTGCTCTTTCCATCTTCTTCCTTGGTGAAAGGTAAGCTATTGATTCCCCTTAGGATGTATGTTAGACATGCCATGTCCCCCTCTTCTCATGATTCCCATGCTTCTACCTTGTCCATGCCATGCTTAATGATGAGTTGAGTTGGTAAGGATTTTGAATGATATATTCATCTTGTTGTTTTGGGTCCTATGCCTAGAATTAATTATGTTCTATGCCTTCTTAGGAACAACTATTGTTCTTGGACTAATGACTTTTGATAACTCTATGAAATTATGAATTCTAGGGTTTCATATGCTATGAATTGTTCATCCTATTGATTGGGTCCTATGCTTAGAATCAAATGTGTTCTATGTCTTCCTAGGAATAATTAATGTTCTTGGACCATTGGCTCTTGTTAACTTTTGAAATAATGATTCTAAAGTTCCCATGAAATATTGAAAGAATGATAATTCTTGACTATGGTTGTTAAGTGGATTAATGGCCTAGTCTACTCGATTCGAGAACTTAGAAAAGGGTTTTGGATGCATTTAGCATTTAAACTCTATTGGATGAATTTTTAGAGACGACTCAACAGAGTCAAATTTAGTGAGCCATTGAACAATACCGGCTCAATGATCAATCCCAACGACGTTCTAAACACGTTTCTCTAAGAATGATAATTCTAGACAATTGAATTGGATTGGTTACCATGCTTGATTCTTGATGTCATATAATGGAATATCCCTACGACGTTCTAAACACGTTTCTCTAAGAATGATAATTCTAGACTATTGTATTGGATTGATTACCATGCTTGATTCTTGATTGTTGATAATAGAATACCTATTTGACATGTTGAGTTCGCTCTTGTCGAACTCAATCCTGCTTGATTGTTGATAATAGAATACCTATTTGACATGTTGGGTTCGCTCTTGTCGAACTCATTCCTGCTTGATTATTGATGAGAATATTTACTTGTCATGAACGAGATCGCTCTTGTCGACCTCGTTCCCTACTTGAGAATTTGTTAAGTAGACACTACTTGGCATTTGCATGAGTCCATCTGTCCGTCCTTGTTCATCACACGCCTCACTTGTGGCCACACGGTGGGAAGTAGCTCCCTTGTCGTAATCAATACGAGCATCATTGGTGTCTATCCCGGGCATTCCCTCGGAAGGTCGATGTACTTACACGCATCTGACACATGCACGCTCAAGATAACGCTTGTATGCAGGAACTACGTAGCGGCCCGACTCTCCATATATCCTTATCCTATGTGATTTAATTTCAAGCACCTATGTGAAACAATGTGCATCTTGGATATATGATCTCTATGCTTATGTGACTATACCTTGCCTTGTATGTTGCATATTGCCATGACATGCATGATTGATAGCTTACAAGTCTTTATGACTTACCCATTCCCCTTCTTGCTTTAGATCCTAGCAAAGACAGGTCCTTCTCGTTGAGGCTTGCGGTGTTCGTGTTTTTTTCCCCTTTTGTGCGCCGTTGCAGTTGAAGAGGTGGTTTAGATGTCCTCTTCCTTTCTTTTGTTATTTTGCAAGGACGATGGGTTTAAGCAAGTCAATTAGACTATGCTTGGGAATTTGTATAGAACTTGATCTTGTTACTTCTATTAGCTACTTGTAGTTTAACTCTTGTAGTACTTGTAACCCCTTTATGCCGGCGTTGTGTAAGCCGAGTTTTGGTTATCATGTATATTAGTTCACTACGTATAAGACTTCCGCTGAGCATGCTATTAGCTCTTACTTAATTCTTGTCCTTAAAGCGTTAGCTTGGGTTCGGCATGTAGTGTCGCCGATGACTTGGTTTATTTGCTTAACTGTTTTATCAGGTTTGTAAAGTTTTAAAAATACCGACCTTTTAGGGCCGAGGCGTGCTACGTCTCTAATGTTGCGTCACGTTGTTTTCTTAAAATGAGTCCTTGCATGTTTATTGTTCACTTGTTTTCCCCCTATTTGGGCAGTCCGACCCTCGGTTCCACCTCGGGCCCGGGTCGGGTCGCCACATGAAGCGTAAATACTTTTTAATAGTGGAGTATATGTCCAAAAATACTACTTGTATAATACTCTCTCCGTTTCGGTCAAAAAGTTCACTATTCCATTTTGTGATGTTTCACTTATAGAGTTCACTTTAAAAAATTAAGGCATGAAAGTGTTATTTTATTACTAATGACCTACTAAATGTTGTATTTTTTTAAAAAGTTTGACTTTCAAACAGTGAATGTTTTCCCGGAACGGAGAGAGTATTTAAGAGTGGGGCAATTAATTATCTTAATAATGTCCTATTAGACTCCTTATTAATAATATAGTTTTAACAACCTTATTACTCATTAATGCAGTAAGAACCACATTTTGTTATAAATAATAGAGTTAGTTAAGAAAAACTATAATTAACAATTTTTTAATTTTAAAAAAAGTCTAATTAAATAGTGTTTCCGAGACAAAAAATAAGAAGACAATGTTCATTCAGAGTACAATTTTGATAGATATCCAATAAAATAATACTATTAGGAAATGAAAAAAACCATTGTAATTAATATTAAGGTGAATAAAATACTACTCTAATTACCTCCTTGGTGGAACTCTATGTTGCTCCACATTAACCGGGGGCATTACTCATTATCTTCTTCTTGGGGTGGAGGATTGCTAGTCCCACCGGCTACAGCTACATGCATAGAAGTAGCTGATCTATCCTCTTTGGTAGAAGAGCTAACTTCTATATAATTATTAACTATACATATCAACAAAATCAAAAACATATATAGGTTAATTAAACATCCAAATTAAAAAAAAAAGTTTAAAAAAAAGATATGAAAATCCATTTTTTTAAATGCTTATATATATTTACTGCTTTCTAGTGCAAATTGGGGAACAATTTTACATAAATTTATAGCTAAACAAATGCCAGTAGCATTTGAAAATCCTATGAAATTCCTCAAAAATCATAGGAAAATGAGAAGATATCATAAAACAAAGATTGAAGACATCTCACCAGTTGAATTGCTCTCCTCCGAGCGGCTCATTGTGAGATTTTTGTTTCCTAACCAAAAGTATGAAACCAAAACCTTTAAAAGAAACCAAAAGGAAATTAAAACAATCTATTAACACTCCACTCTTCGATTGTTTGAATTTACCAGTACATGATGCTATATATATAACACGTTTAACCTTTAAAGCTCTGATAACTTTTTATTTGTTACAAAGAAACTCATTTAATACAAAAAGACTAAGTTCTTGTTTGTTGTAACTTTTTTGGAATGACTTTTAACTTAAAATAATTCATATTTAAAGTGTTTGTTCAGAAAATGGATAAAATTCATTTATTACGAAGAGAATAAAAGTTAAGCACTTGCTGTGAACTTAAAGTTAATACTATGATAGCAATGACTTCTTTGTTTGGTATTCTATTTTCTTTTAAAAGACTTCTTTTTTGTATAACTTTTTTGAATTTTCCATAGGATAAAGTTTTATTCATACATTCAAAGGTAATCTATGTTAAAAAAAAAAAAACCATATAGGTCTCAGTTCAAGTGATGGAAATGCAAGTGTGTTAAAAAGATAGTAAGGAGGGCATCACCATCCTTGTT
>JABEVN020003209.1:0-19038 GCA_013146195.2 Codonopsis lanceolata | reverse complement strand
TGGCGTGACCAAATTTTGGGTCAAATGGAGCGGACAGAGTTTGAGGCGTTGAGTGGTATCGAGCTTGGGTTTCGATCCGGATGGTTTGGGATTTAGGATTAATTAAAATTAGGAATTGATTGTAGTGGAAGGTTATAATTTTGTTTATACCATTAGTTACGTACCCAAGCTTTAAGTGTGCGATTGTAGTTCTAAGTTTACGATTATAGCTTTAAGTTATGATTTCCTTTATTTTGATTGGGATTGATACACTATTGGTTACTCGTGGAATATGGTCTATTTTAGTTTATTAGACTTGGAATACACGAGGTGTATCAATTTTTGAAGACATTGGAATAAAGTTTGATATTGAATAAATGTTGAGGAATTTTTGTATTAGTTTGACATTCATTTAGAACTATATATCGTGTTGGTGTATTTCGAGTGCACAAGATTATAAGATAAGCTTTGGAAGAAATTGATGTTACTTAACAATTATATTGTTTCCATTTACGTCACGCCAATTAGCGAGCACCATTTTAGTGATAAAATTTTAGGCATTATTTGACACTTGCTCGTTTTGTATCGGTATCAAATGGCACGTAGAGGTGGACGTACCGCTAACCGAGGTCATGGTCTTGACCGAGGAAACATGGGAGGAAGAGCAGTAGAGGACTCCATTTACGAGAGTGTGGGGGAACAATCTGGAAGCCAACTTAACATGAATAACGAAAACCTTGCTTTACAGGCGTCTCGGCCTAGCACAAATCCGCCTTAGTAGACCCCGTGCATGATGAACCTTCTGAATTTGACACGAGCGGTAGACGGGATTGGTCGGATTGTTCAACCTCGACCACAACCTCGGCTGAGGCAGCCAACCTGCGGCCTGACCTGACTGCGTATGCAACCTCGGCTTGCAGTTCTTCAACCTCGACCAGTGGCAAAGGACCCACTTGACATCTTCCAAAGAGAAGCCCTAAGCCCTTCTCAGGTGCACCAAACACCATTAAGCCAGAAGAATGGGTTGAGAGTATGAAGAAGATCTTTAGAACTATGACCCTACGAGTGAACAGAAAAGTCAACCTCGCCACGTTCAAGTTCGAAGGAGGGCGATGAGTGGTGGCGATCGAGATGAGGATTGTTGAAGCAAATGGGGCGGGAGAGTACACACAGGAGACTTTTCTCGAAGTCTTCAATAAGAAATATTTTCTGACGTGCGGGGCAGTAAGCTGGTTGAATTTCTCAATCTAGAGCAAGGAAATATGACGGTAGATGAGTATCTTTGTCAAGTTCACGGAACTATCAAAGTATGCTCCAGTCTCATTGAGAATGACAAACAAAAGGCTAGGATGTTTGAAAGAGGCCTCGATGGAAAGATTAGCCATCGATTGATAGCCTTACGGTTGAAGACTTATCTTTGAAGTTGTAGTGAGCCGGGAATACTTGAGCAGTGTCGATGAACTACCGGAAGAAGAATGAAGAGAAAAAGAGAGGTTTTGTGAGTCTTGGAAGTAATTTTAATTTTCGAGATCAGCCGGGATATCAAGGAGGAAGTTACATTGGAATAAGAAGAGAACCATAGAGGACAATCGGTCCAAGGGACCAAATCAGTGGCGGAATCAGAATCAAGGTCGGCAGCCGAATCAAAATAATGACCATGAGTGTAATAAGTGTGGTGGAAAACATAGGGCCGATACTTGTTCTTGGACTACGGAGGAGCTTGCTTTAATTGCGAAAGATAGGGCATAGGATCAAGGATTGCCGGAACCGAAAAGAACTTTGCGCGAGGAAGAGCGGTGACGATAAATAGAAACCAAATGCGCGAGGAAGAATTTACGCGATGGTTGCACGAGACAAATGATATGGCGGTATAGTGTGTCCTCACCTTCATGACGTTTAAATTTTTATTCAGCCTAGTGTTTCATAATCAATCACCTTGTCGCATTTACACGACCTATCAAATTTTTATATGAGAACTTAAACGTCGATTAATTATAACACGATGGCCAATAGATCCATTTTCGTTACCTAAGTATCTAGATCCTATCCTTTGAGTTTCTTTAAGACGTTGATGATTTTGACGTATGGTTTAGGCCATTTACTTGTTGGACCAAGTATGGGGCACTAGGAGTTTTACATGTGACGTTTGGACAAATGGATTGTCTCGGTTACATTTAAGGATTGAATGACTAGGATCTACTAAAGTTTATTCTTCGATGTCATTATGTCTATTGGGAGTAACTTGGTTTATTCTAAATTCGAAGAGGAACATCTTGAGCTCTTTGTATGACTTGGTGTGTGAAGTTTAGAGACTAAACTTCTTTTAAGGGGGTGAGAGTGTAATACTCTGATAATTTTAAATAAAAAATATTAATTCGTGTTAATTAATATTACAATCGTTTTGGACCTATATAATTAATGTTATAATAATTGTGTTAAATTAATGCTTTGAACCTATTAAGTAACTAATTAAATTGGGTTGGGCTGGGCCCACTTGTGACTAGGATTAATTACTATTCCCTAATAATATTACCCAATTAAAATATTGGTCTTGGCCCATTTAATGTTAGGGTTAGGAAACCTAATAGGATTTCTGTATAAATAAAAGGTTAAAGGAGGAGAAAACCCTTTATCGGTTAACGGAGTACAAAAAAAAAAAAAGAAGCGGTCGAAGAGAAGAAGAGGCGGCACTGGAATAGCAAGTTAAGGGTGAAATTGAGGTATCACAAACAATTATGTAAGTCAATTCGGCATAAGACCATAAAAGATGGATTATACATATTTTAGCATTTTGAAGTTTCTTTATTGAATGTGAGATTAGTACAGAGAACTTAGTCATTTTGTGTAAGCATTGACTTTGCTTGCATGCTTGCTGAGTGTGTTTGTTTGTACGGTTAGAATTTGATTTTTTTTTTTTTAAAGTAACAAGAAACCATATTAAGTGGTGAGGATAGTACACTGCTCCTATTTTATTTTGTGTGTGTACTGTGTGTATAGACGGTGCGTGTTGGTTTAGTTTTATTATTTATTTATTTATTTTCAAAAGCCTAAAATAACTATGATTACTAACGATATATATATATTTTTGAAAGACAACATTGTTAGTATGTAAGTTGGATTTTTTTTGGTGAATGAAATTTACAATGTTTTAATAGAAGTATCTTATAGTATCAACAAGTTATATTTATAAAGAAAATCTATATTTTAATACATTTGGTGAGGTACTTGTTGGAAGTTTCAATTTCAGTTAGTATTAAGTGTACGTTTAGTATATGTTAATTGTTGAGGATTATGAATTGATACGAACGTAAGAAATTAATTAGTAGAATAATATTAGTTAGTGACTTGCTACGTTGTAATTTTAGAATCGGACAAGCGGGCTTAGGACGACCAATTGTGTTGCGGGATCGTCTACGCTAAGCAGTTTCGAGGTAAGGGATTATACCTCATTTAGGTCCTTTGAATTCTTCGTTCCATACTGTTAGGCTTCATTTATTTCTTTGATAAATGCCTTCCCTTGAAAACGTGTGCCGATTTTGTATCGGTATTTGATTTTGAACTCCGTCGATTTCGTTCATTTCATTACTCATGATTATGTTCCTTCGTTTAATCTCACATACCTATCATGTTTTATGTGAGATATCTATTTGATACATAAATGTGTTTGTAATTCATTTTGTAAAATGTATTTGATTATTTAAAAGTTTCTACCTTGACCACTAAGGCAAACAACCTAGTCACGGGTAAATGCAACCTTTCGATTTACCTAGTCACGGGTTAATGTGACCTTTTTATTTACCTAGTCACGGGTAAATGCGACCTTTCGATTTACCTAGTCACGGGTTAATGTGACCTTTTGATTTACCTAGTCACGGGTTAATGTGACCTTTCGAAACCCTTTAACCACTAGACATGTGGTTAGTTATCCGAATATACCCTTTAGAAACCTTCACCCTTATAGGTCTTTAGAATATTTTGTAACATTGTTCGAACAGGTCTTTGACCGCTTATGTGATCTTGGTATCTGTGAGTCGTCCATTGTCTCCAGCTGGTATGGGACGGTTTGTGACAATTGGACTACTCGAGTCGTCCTTTGCATTATTATTTTTCGTTTGGAATCCTAAATATTTATCTGTGAGTCGTCCGTTGTCGGTATGGGACGGTTGGTGACAATTGGATTACTCGAGTCGCTTGTTGTATCTTTATCTTTCACTTGGAATCCTCGAAAATATATTTGAAATCTGAATATTTAAACTTTGACTATTTGATTTTCAGCATTTTAGATATTGGAACTTTCGATTTTGATTCCTTGATTTATTTCGGTCAACTCCTCCTTAGTAACCTGAGGAGGTTGTATATGAACTTGCCGGCACTTGTTGTTCGCTCACCCTTTCTTACTCTTTCTCTTCCAGTGACATTTAGCTTGGCTAGATGAATTGTTTAGTAGATGAATGAAGATGGTCAAAGAAGTTTTAGACATTTATAATTCATTCGTACTTTGAAAATTTTATTAATTTTAATTAGCTTTATATTGGATTTCGTTTCAGACATTGGTGTTTGTATTTTAATTACAATTGAGGGATATTAATGTTGATTAATTATTAGTGTTAGGATTTATTATGATTTTAAGTATTGATTGTTAGTGACGTGACCAAATTTTGGGTCCAAATGGACGGACCCGAGTTTGGGGTGTTACAAGTAGTGTATATATATATTCAGTACCTTTTGAGCGGGAAGAACACACTTTACAAGAACCGTCGTTTGAGTGTCCATAAAAGAGCTGCAACAGACTGAAATGAGAACCGGCGAAGTAATTATTTCGAAGCTCTATTGAGTGGACGTTTTTTGAGGCGGCGATTCATGATTGCGATAATTAAGACTTCTAGGGAATATGTATTTGGACAGTTAAGAGACTTAAATCGAGGATTTCAATACCAATAGATGAAGACATAGATTAATTGTAGGTTTAGGGTATTGAAATGAATTTGTGTTGATACCTATGAGTAAAACTAATGGAATAAATTTTGTAAAAATATATTTAGGAAATATGATAGGTTTTAAATATTCCAGATATCCTAATAGATAATTTACGGGGAATTCTGAATCGTCTACACATTCTTCAGCAATCTCCCAAATCTATAGAATTTTGGAACATAAATCATTTCAAAAATATTTTGAAAGAATTATTAAAAAAGTGTTTTTCCAAAACAGTTAAGATTTTTGCGTTCTTTGTTTACTAGAAGAAAATTTTCGGAGCTTTCTGAGTCATCCACACAGTCTTCAGCAATCTTCCAATTCTTCTAGTTATTCCGGAACAAAGATGTTTTGAAAATCATTTTGGAAAGATTTTTGAAATATTATTTGAAAAACAATCAATCATTCCTAAAATTTTTTATGTCAAATATATCATTACACAAAGTTTATCAGCAGTGAGAGGTTTGAAACTAATTTTGATGATTAGTTACAGTAGAGTGTGAAGAGTGCTGATACAAGACACTGAACGACAGAGAAGGAGATCTGCAGTTCAAGAAATTGTGAACGGCAGAGGTGAAAGTCTGTAGTTCAGGTTTCGACCAGTAGACATTGAGGTCTACCGATGCAACTGATAACTTTTAAGGAAGTATGCAGCAGTAATGAAAGTCTGCTGATACCAATTAAAAAGTTTATGCGAGGTTATCAGTCTTTTGAACACACGAAAGATGATAGCTATTGAATAGCTTTTATACTAAATTGAATATTGTGTTCAAGAAGGGTGGAAGTTTACTGATGTATGAGAGCTGAAGGATAACAATCAATTGTTGAAGGATATCAATTGATTGTATGAAGGATACTAATTGTTTGGATGATATCATTCATTGAAGGATGGTCAGTAAACTAGATATTTAGGTATGCCGTTGTCGAGAGAATGAATGACAGGGGAGTCGGCATAGATAAGGGTCTGCTGATGAAAGAGGTCAGCAGGAGTAAAGTCTGCTAAGATAGAATGAATTGATAAGTTTTGCAGACAAGAAGTTTTGCTGTATAAGGATGGAACAACAGACATTGAGGTCTGCAGATACCAATTGAATGAAGAGTATTACAGTAGGTTTTTCCTTTGGAATGCCTTGGCTTCTAGAAGGATTGACCATAAGCTTCATCGGCAAGGAGAACGAAACAAAAGTGGAGGGACAACAAAATGTTTCTTATAAAATTGAAGCAACAAGAGCAGTAACAGCGGTATCGGTACACGAATGATACTACGTTCTGCAGTTGGCTCCTCCTCACTGGTATAGAATATGCGTTTCGATCCCTTATGGAGAGAGAGAAAACAGGGTCTGCAGGTGTTGAGAGTAGAAAAGAGATTTCCTGCAGATTTTCCTTTTTGCCTTGGCAGCTGTTAGGAGGTTCAGTTGCTTTATCGACAAGGATTAACTGATGACCATGCTCCTACATAATAGAATCCCAATTGAATGATAAGAGCATTTAGAAGCAAAAACGGAAGACAACAACCTTTCAAGTTAGAGAACTTGGATCACAGAGAAGCAAGTAACTCATACTTAATTTGGCTGAAGGTTCTGAAGGAGAATGTCTTTTGCTTTCGAGGTCAACAGCTAAGATGATGACTAACCTTTTAAGGGAAAGAAAGTCATCTTTGTTCAAGACAAGGGAGACAAGAAATAGTTTAGAGCAAAGTTGTCATTGAACAAAGGAAGTAGTAGATAAGAAAAGAATTTGAGGAGACTGCTTTCTCGGAAGGTCGCTGTTTCAACAGCAGAGGTAAGGTCTACCATTGAAACAATAGAGACCTAAAATTAAGGATGGGAATTAAGATTCATTAGAACAACATGGGTTGAGATGAGATCTATAATTCCTGATGAAGTAGTTGTAAGGTATGCAGTTTCTTCTTAGAAATCCAAAACTAAAATTATCCATATTCCTAAAACCAATTGTTGGATACCAATTGTTGAATAGGAAATTTTATGAGTAAGGATTGGTTTGCCGTTGGGTTAACAGCAAAGTTATATTTGCTATCTTGAATTCGGAACAACATATTATGAAAAGTACAGATACCGAAATCATAAGCAAATATAAGATTTTATGCTATCAAGGAATGTTCATACAAAAGCAGATAGGCATGAAGTAAAGATGCTTTGAACAAGTTCTCATTTAGATCAAAATAAACTCGAATACAAGGAGGATCTAAAGATTACAAAGTTCATTACAACTTCCGGTGACTTTAACTACTCATTTTTAAACAACTAATCTAAACACCTGATATTTATCTAAAGATAAGGATGTTACAAGGAGATGTCTATGAAGACCATGGACCCAGATTCAGCTAATCGGTTGGCAGACAGAATACATGTCCTAGATCAAGGGATTCAGATGACCCAAGGAGGGAGTGGGGTACAGTCTTTTCTCCTCTATAGCAATCTCTCTACCAAGCTTAGGCTTGGTTTTCTCTATCCCAGACATCCTGCATAAGCATCTTCTAGAAATTTCTAGATATCAGTTTCAATGCAGGCGCTCATCCTCGGAAGTTTGAGAGGGAAAATCCGAGGAGAGACACATTTGGCTCGTTGAAGATAGGAGGATCTTCTAAACGAGTGGGAGCAACAAATGTGTGCCAAGATACTCTGCCCTTCTTCAAGGGCTGCTTTGGCTTTATCGAAAGGGTTGGTCTCATGCTATAGTTGAGCTGGATTCTAAAACAGTGGTTGATTGTATTAATGGAAATGGAAAGCCCCTTGGCTTTGCGGCGTATTTATACGGTCCATTATAAAGCTCATTCAGGATTTGGATATTGTTCTGCACCATGTTTATCGGGAGGCCAATTCAGTCGCCGATGCGATGGCTAATCTGGGATGTGACTGCCGTTCTAACATTCTTTATGATTCGCCTCTTTCCTTGCCAGCCAAAATTAGAGGTCTTATCGCTCTTGACAAATCGGAGACTGCTTATGTTCGTGTTTCTTAATTTTTATTTCTGTCTTCGGTGTGTTTGCTGTTTATTTTCGAGGTTAGGCTCCTCTGTCCTCCCATCTATAAGGGCAAGGCTGGTTGTCCCCCTCAAGCTTGTAATTTTTTTTCTCATATAAATAAAATCTGCAGGGTACCGTCCCTGTTTCATCAAAAAAAAAAAAAAAAACATTTTTTAGTGAGATTTGACAAAACATATCCTTTTTCAGAAGACTGTTTCGGGAAGTACAATTCCCACATTTCAAAGTTATTTTTATCTTTACCGAGATAAGTTATTTTTATCTTTACCGAGATTCTATGAAATCTGTCTTTAGCGTTTAATAAATAGTCAATTTTTAAAGCTTTACCTCAACCTTTGTAGAAATTATGTAGTTTGCACATTGTCTACTAAGGTGAAAAACTTCTATAAGTCAGCACATAAAACTTAGCTTATGAAGTACTGAGCAACATGAGAGTACAACAAAGAAAATGAGACAACAAACCAGATGAGTAATTCACAGATCATACTATAAGGAAAAGGAAGAAAACAAAGTATGATATGAGAAATTACTCTAGCTATATATATTGCTTTTAGAAAAGAATAGACAAGAGTAGAGCAAGAAAATATAAGGCTATGCAGAGATGATATATTCATGATCATGATTAGCAAGTAATCATAAACGAAAATCAGTAATATATCATAATCCAGAAGGAAGAAGACTAAATCAGGTGAATAGGATCCTGTACTTTCAGTCAAAGCTTTTAGAACATGATGAGAGATAATAAAGTGTGCTTATTGATCTTTGGAGAATATATATTCCTGAATAAGAATCACGAAGATCATTAGCAACATTTTATGAGCTTTAGGAAGCTCCAGAAAAATCTAGATACTGGAACAAGTATTTCAAGAAGAACCGTGAGAAAGAAAGACTGGATCTTGAATTTCTCATTCTCCCTTGGTCTTTTTGTGCAAAGATAAAGATTTGAAAGAAGAGGCACAAGACAAGGGATGTACCTTTTTTTTTTTTTACAGTTATCTGGATTGAGATAGACGTTCTTCAGACTAAGTCTTTTTTAATCTGAGCTGATAGATCTGTAGTGGATGTTGTCTAAAGAGTAGATTTCCTTTGCAAACAACTTGTAAGATTTTTGATTCATATTTTCTTGGATTCAAATAACTCTTTGAAACATAGGCCAAGTTCCCAGAAACTAAGTATCATATAACAGAGGGATCAATCAATGTTTCATGATATAGAGTTTTTGACTCTTAACCTTTTTCAAAAGAATAGATAGGAGTCCTTTTTGAAATTCTTTCTTAGTAAAGTTTCAGAAAGAAAATTTTCTCTTGAGAAGGTGTTGGATTGATTTCAATCGTTAGCCATATGTCAAGAGAACTTGAATCAGAAGTCTTTTTAATTGAAGCATCCATCTGAGAATTTTTCATCTGGAGATAGTTATTCATAGTGCCAATTGATATATATCTGTCATATGAATAATTTCTCACAATCATCATTGTAATCTTCTATCTCATGAAATTTTTGAAAACAAAATAATTTTCCAAAATAAGTATATTTTTCAAAAAAATATTTATCTCAAACTGAAATCCTTGTCAAAAGTTTTTAAAGAATAAAACAAATTTTCTTTTGACATGCATTTGAGCCGAGCATTTGAGGATCACAACTCTCAGGAGGTTAGTCCTGGCATGAAGCTAGAAGAATTCTGCTCTGATACCAATTGTTGGTCCACAATAATGCTCAAATAGGCTAGAGGGGGGGGGGGTGAATAGCCTATTTTACAAATTAAAAAACTTTTCTTTTGGATATAAGCATAGTTTAGTTGGCAACTGCAATTTATCAAGTTGAACATGTCTGCCGGTAGAAGCTATCGGTAGACTTGCTCTAAGTAGAAGTATTAACTCTGCCGGTAAATTGCTAATCAAATCAAGAGCCGATTAAAAGGTTTGGATAGCGGAAGATAAAGAGGCTATGATTTGGAGAAGTCATAAGTGGCTGTACACGAATATATGTTCAGAACAACAGCACACTTGAAACTTCTATCAAATGCAGGTTTTAGGAAATCAATTAGAGAATGACTTTTCTAAAGATAAATCATTTATAAAAAGCTCATAGATATATAAGGAATGAGAGATAAAGTATACATAAGAACCTATGAATTTATTCAAAGATAAATTACATATTACATCAGTCTAAATAATCTATGTACAGTTTCTAGCTTCGTCTTTCCAAGTCTCAATCCTTACTTAATTATCCATTCAAGGATCTTTAAGTTGCAAAAGACAATAGGAGACGAGAACGAGAAACTGTTATGAGAACGAAGGGATTTTCAAGGTCGCTCAGATATAAAAGTATATCTGAACGATTGAGTGCAAAGCACTCGACCTTCCATGATGATTGATTATTGCACAATCAACAACATTTGTATTGGAATACAAATCTGAAGATATAAATGCAATATCTACAGACAGCTCTTCATTTTCGTCAGACATTATCTAACATCAATCTTCAGATCTTGATCTCTATCTATTGAAGTGTCTGATTAGTCTCTTCTCTTTTTCAAGCTTTTCTTCCTAGCAATCTACTGAGCGTGTTTTGCCAAGATCTGGATGAGTTCACTGCAATCTGTGTAGAAATCAGAGATACATTGGTAAAGACGATCTCTTTGAAGATTTCTTTTCTTTGAAGTTCTTGAGTAGATTGAGTTACTCGTTGCTCACTGTCTATTGTTTGATGATCTTAGATGTCGCTCACACAGTTACTTATTCACATCTGTTTGTTGAGCAAGAGAGAGGATTTATATAGGCGAGAGTCAATATGATTGTTGAGATATAAAGACTTGAAGTTTTCTATCCGTTAGAGATATAGTGGTTGAAGACTATCGGATAGAGATCTTTGTTCATATGATCTTTGACTATTTGGAGCAGAGATTTAGTCCTGTAGATCTTGGAACTTGTTGTTTGTCGGACCGTGTTGATAAGTCTCTGAAGAGTAGGTATGATATCTATTGCACTGTCAGGTGGTCTGTTCAATAAAGTAATTGCTTTTTGACTTTAACAGACTACTTGAGTGAGAGAAAGTCTTGTAACTTTAAGTATGTCAGGCTTTTTGAGGCATGAACATATCTGACTTGATTTGAGCAGCTTCTTGACTTTTATCTGTAGCACATGCAGATTTTAAAGTCTGCCGATGGAATGCTTCGAGCCAGTGGAAACAAGTCTTCCGTTTCAGGAGAACTGATGTCTGCTGGTGCGAGCAGTTTAACTTGTAGCATGTCTGCTGGTGGAGAGTCTTAAGGATATTCTGATCTTTATGTAATACCCCGATAATTCTAGTAAAAATATTAATTTTTATTTATTTAATATTTCGATCGTTTTGGACCTACATAATTAATGTTATAATTATTGAGTTAAATTAATGTTTTGAACCTATTAAGTAACTAATTAAATTGATTTGGGCTTGGCCCACTTGTGACTAGGATTAATTACCGTTTCCCTAATAATATTACCAATTAAAAGTTTGGCCCATTTAATGTTAGGCTAGAAAACCTAATAGGGTTCCAGTATAAATAAAGGGCTAAAGGAGGAGAAAACCTTTTATCGTTAACGGAGTAAAAAAAAAAAAAAAAAGAAGAGAAGAGACTCGGCACACCAAAAGAAATCTTCGTTGAGAGATTTAGTCTAGTTTGGAGGTATGATATACATTAACCTGTTTAGTAATTTTATTTAATATATATAAAGGGGGTTGATGATATGTATTTCACTGTACAATTACTCGGTTTATCACAATTGTTTTATTAGGATTGGCAGTTAGTGCAAATCGGTGGAAGACAATTGTTTCAAAAGTAAGATCAATGGAAGACAATCAAAAAAAAAAAAAAAAAAAAAAGGGAAAAATCGGTGGACTGTACTGATGTAACTAGGATGGCAGTAAGTACAAACTTGATGTTTGAGTTAGATCACTTAATAGATATATAGGGGTATAGGTTTTCTTTTGACTTTTACATTTGTAGGTTGGTGTGTGTGTATTCTATGTGTGTTCAGCGTGTGTGTTTATGTGTATGTTAGAGTTAAATTAAATAATCACAAAAATAAATAAAATAAGATAATAATAATAACAGTAAATTATTTAATAAAGTATTATATAATTATTGTTATTTAAATTAATAGGTTTTGGTTGGTACATTTTTTAGTTTAGTGATTATGATATATTTTGAACTTAGATTTGGGCAAGGAAGATTAAGACGAACGTACGTGTTGCGGATTTTACCTTCGCTAAGCATTTCGAGGTAAGAGATTATACCTCTTTTAGGTCTCTGATTTTTATGTATCGTTCGTTAGGTTTCCATTAAATTTCTTATCTTCGATATTTCTTGAAATGTACGCCGATTTTAAATCGGCATTTGAATTTGAACTCCGTCGTTTACGCTTCTTTCGAACTCATGACTTGATTATCTGTTATTCTCACATAATTATTGAATTCCATGTGAGATACCATTTATATGAAAAGTATGATTTTTGGCGATGCCTAATTTTGTAAAATTATTTGATTGCTTGAAATTCTACCATGATCACTAAGTTGAATTTATGACACTATGAATTATGAAACTATGATTTATGATGCTTATGAACGCCACTTGGCCCGTGGCGTGGTTATCCGGATATACCAATGATCTATGATTTATGATCTATGAACTATGAACTATGATTTATGAATTTACTTGTGATCATGGGATTCTGTGAGTAGTCAATTGTCACTAATTGGTATGGGACGGTTAGTGATAGTTGATTACTCGAGTTACCTTTGAGCGTTATTTTCGTTTGGATTCTTGCTCACTTAATTCGAATTTGATATTCGCTTCCGCTTATCGATGTTTAATTTATGAATTTTGACTATCCGAAAATATATATTTATATATATATATTCATCTCAGATTTATTTCTGGTCAACTCCTCCTTAGTAACCGGAGGGGTTGTATATGAACTTACTGAGCATTGTTCGCTCACCCTTTCATACTCTTCTTTCTCAGGTAATGAGTAAGATTATTAGAGGATTTTGGCTCGGGTAGACCAAGATGGCGACTTCCGAGAATTTTAGATTTGGTCTTACTTATTGAATCATTTGACAATATTTTAAATTAAATTTTGGATTCTGTCAAGTTTTTAGATAGATTTTGTATTTAATTAATTTGGGTTATTTTGAATTAAGTCAAGGATATTAAGATTTAATTATTACGAGATTAGAACATTTATGATTTAAGTTATGATTGTTGGTGACGTGGCCAAATTGTGGGACCGTGGTGTCGGTGCCGAATTTGGGGCGTTACAGATTGGTATCAGAGCTTAGGCCTTAGATCCGGATGGTCTTAAGATTTAGGAACAATTAAGAATAAGAAGTGATAATACGATAGGATTATGATATTAGCATTAAGTTGTGATTATAGCTAAGTTATGATCTCACTGATGATTAAGAAATTATCAATTCGTTAAACTAATATACTCGTGTTACTTGTAGGAAATGGCGCGTAACAATACCGGTAGAGCAAGGGTTGTTCCACCTTTGGAACAAGGAGGCGGATGCGATGCATGCTAGGCTAGCCGAACTTGATGAAATTAATCATGTCTTGTCTTGGAACAGGAGAACCAACTACTCAAGAATGAAAATCAAGTACTAAGAAATGGTAATCGATCGGGCGTTGGTGGATGAAAAGGGGCACTATTAGAACGAATCAAGGAAATGATGAAGGCACTAGAGATGGCGGAAGATGTCTTGTTTAGGCATTTTGACGAAATAGAAGATGCTAGGAGGGCTCACACGGAGGTTGGAGCTAGGATGAGCAACACTAACTTCTTAGCTAAGAACGTTTTGGGCCCGTTTTTGGACGCGGTCCAAATGGCCAAGAATAATGGACAAGCGAAGGAAATCCGAGAGGACATAGAGGAAGATGAAGAGGAGACAGATAACTAGATAGAACATCACACTAGTTATTTTTGTTTTATAGTTGCCACAGTCGTTGAGTATGTTTAGAGAATTGTTTTAGTTAAGAGACATGGGATACCCTGTGTACCCAAATTTTGAGGTGTTGGAATTTTTTTTTAATTAATAAATTTGAGGATTTATTTGAATGTTCATCAATATTCCTTACAACTATATCTGTATTGATGCTTGTTTGAGTGCTTACGATTATGAGATGAGTTTAGAATGAAAAGATGATATGTAACAATTATGTAAGTTGTTCCTATTTACATCATAATGAATACCGAGAAACCAATTTTAGTGTGATAAAGATTTTACACGCTATTTGACACTATGCCATTTATATCTCAAGTACCAAATGGCACGTGGAGGACGACCGGATTCGTGGGCGTGGGCGTGGGCGTGGTAGAGCTGGTAGAGTCATGGAAGACTCCACTACGGCAATACACCGAAGTAGTCCAACCGAACGCAAATGTTAATGGACTGTACCTAAGATTGCCGGTAGACCCTACCTTATATACCTTGCTGCAGACTATAGCACAGGCCCTTGTAGGAAATAGGGACCTGGGAAACGCAGCGCCGGTTCAACCTGTAGTTCCAGCTCAACCTACAGTTAAAGATCCGCTAGAAAGTGTCGACGAAACCCAAAGCGAAACCCAAGGGCGTCTGCATGAGCACGGAGAAGCCGATGAGGAGCAAGAACACGGAGAAGCATCACATGATCCTTGAGACATGAAGAAGACTTGATGACATGCTCCAATAATCCAGCGAACAACGAGTGAAACTAGCAACCTTTATGCTGCAAGGGGAAGCTAGTCAGTGGTGGGATTCTGAGAAGAGCACACTAGAGTCTCGGGGTGTTGAAGTGATTACTTGGGACATATTCGTGGAGGTGTTCAACAAGTACTTTCCACCAAGCATGAAGGACGGAAGCTAGTGGAATTTTTTAACCTCGAGCAAGGGAAGATGGTACGGTTGATGAGAAATTTTCTCCCGCTTCTTTGACAATCGAAAGCCGAAGTTTCGATCGAATTTGATTCCCGCTTTTTTGTTCGAGCAAGAAGTTTGAGAGAGGCTGAATAAGCGGATTGAGAGAGGCCCGTGACTCCTCTACAAGCCAACCTATCTTCGACGTCTTCCGACGAGCTCGTGTGATGGGATGGAGTCCGCCGAGTACCAAAGAAAGAAGGATGAGAGAAAGAGGGGTCCCGAAGAGAGTTCTGACCGAAATCATGGTAGGCATCAGGAAGGGAGTGGCTATAAAAGAAGAAATACTGAGAACAATGATAACAGGGGGACCAACCCGCCTAGTCGGAGTTATAATCATGGCCATCAGCAGAATCAGTGGCGGAATCAGAACCAAGGTCATCAGCAGAACCAATGGCGTAACGAGGCAGGGGCGAAATTAGAATACCAATCGGACTTGCGGTAGGTGTGGGAAGAACCACAAGATCGGAAGCATGCTTTTGGACAAAGGGCTTGTTTCAATTGCGGCAAGGTGGGACATAAGGCCGGGATTGCCCGAACCACCAAAGGGTGGTGCTAATCAAGGAAACAGGGGGAAGATAAGAACAAACCAAGAGGCGGGGAAGGATATTTGCCATGACAGCTAGAGATGCAAGGGCTACAAATGACGTGGTGGCGAGTGCACCGCCCAGCCTTTTACTCGGCTTTTACTCTCGTGACGTATATGCATTGATTGATCCTGGTGCCACACACTCAATTATACGTACCACACTCGCACATCGTATGAAATTGTGTTCTCAAAGTCTGGAAGTTGACCTAGTTATAGACACGCCTACTAAAGAATCCATTCCTGTAACCACAGTGTATAAGTCATGCCCATTGAAACTGGAGGATAGAGAAATGCCTATTGATTTGCTACCCTTAGATATCCAAGACTTTGATCTAATATTAGGCATGGATTCGCTAGCGGCATTTCACGCTAAGGTGTAAATTTCAAGCCGAGAAGGAAGTCGTATTTTGCATGCCTGGGTGAGGCGTAATTTCGCTTTTAAGGGGTCTAAACCGGTTCCATCTTGTATTATTTCTTCCTTGAAGGCGAGAAAGTTGTTAAGGAAGGGTCGCCAAGGCTATTTAGCCTCAACGTTATCGATAGTCGAAAGGAAAGGGTTCAGTGGTTAAAGTTGGAATCCCTATCCGTGGTTAAGGAGTTTGAGGATGTGTTTCCAGAGGATTTACCAGTCTTCCGCCCTCGGGAGGTAGAGTTTGGAATCGATGATTGCTGCACTGGGATGTAAGACCCGAACCTTCGTGTAATTGACCTTATTGCCTTGCGTGTCGTTCAACCGTAACCTCGCTTACTCGACTTGAGGTAAGAACCTTGATTAAGGAGAAGGTTGTATAGAGCCAATATATTAGTTCCATATGTTCTATAGACCTTAACTAGTTAAAGTTACAAGTTATCGCTAAACATTTACGCCATTGCTCGTTACTTGACTCGGTTTAGCATTTCCTCGCGTAGTTCCTTCGTGAGACCTCGATCTTACTCCTAGTCATTCCTCCACTTGTCTTGAGAGTTGTTTGAGTCTCATAAGACCTTGGTACACACTGACTCGACGATCGTGACTTCGGCGATAGTAAAGACGCGACGATTGAGGGTTTACTTCGTTTTGTGTTCGTGACCTCGGCTTGGGTCCTGACCTCTCTTTAAGATGGTTTGTTAACATGTTTAGATGTGCTAGACTTCAATTTGGAGGGTCCTTGTCTATCGATGATTTCGGAGCTTGGAGATAGCTGCCGCCTTGGAGATCGCGTCTCTATCATCGTGGTTCGGGGAATCGAGTCGGCGTGATCGCCTCTCCTTTGGGATTCTTATTTCCCTAATTGTTATCCAACTTCCTACAAGTATTTAAGCTTCTTCATTAGCCCTTAGACTTGCCTTTAAAAGTCTCCTTTCATTGCTCGTTTGATTTCGAGTTCATTAAATTGCCGTTACAGGTTGCGTTGTTGCACCCCTTCCTGCCGGTTTAAGCTCCGAGTTGTTTCTGAGTTGTTCGGGTGTGTTTTAGACTTGTTTTTGAGTTGAGACCTTGGGTTAGTTTCCCATAACCTAGAATGGGTTCATTTAGCCCAAGTTTAGATAGTTTTGGAGTTTGGGATCATTTCGGGGCAGGCGATCAAGTTTAGACCATGGAGAGAGGCGCCCGCCTCAATGAGAGAGCAACCCTTGTCAGAGCCGAGGCGCCCGCATGGAGAGAGGGCCGCCTCAAGTCGAGAGCACCCTTGTGGTAATAGGGTGGTCGATAGGAGTGAGGCGCCCGCCTCACTTCCGTAAGTGTTGTTACGGGATTTCTTTCCCTGTTTTGATTTTGGTGTGAAAACCTATACTACTCCCCAATTTAAACCCTCCCCTTTGCCTTGTCCACGGCCTAGGAAGGGTAGGATGGTCATCCCTCACCCTTTATAATCCATTTCCATCCTCTTCCTCCTCATTTTCACCATCAACCGTGAGTTTTAGAGAGAGGGAGGAGGAGCTTCCATGGGAGATTCATCGATTCAGTTCCGCCATCGGATTGTCGGCCGTGACCGCATCAGCGAAGCCCTCGCCGAGAGTCTTTCCCTCGGTTTGTTTTCCACTTCCTAGACGTTTGTGACTCGATTGAGGAGGTGCGTTACTTAAGCCCTAGTTTCTCTCACATGTCTCTTGATGATATATTGTTAGAGATGTGTTTCTTGTGATTTATCGTTGTTATACATGTCAAATGATATGTTTACATGGATATCAATAGATTTTGGTTAGGATTTGAAACCAAATGGGTTTATTGAGTATATTGGAATTTTATGATTTAAGATTGATTGTTGTTGGGTTAAGCTTAGGATAAATTTTGAATCAATTTATGCCTCGAACTAGAAAATGGGGACTTTGTAGTAATCAAGCGAAGTCAATTAATGATAAAAATTGTTATTTGAACCTTAGGATAAATTCTATATTTTCTTGTGTTCATTGAATATCAATTTGAAACTTTGAGAATCGCTCGAGACCAAATTGGTAATAAGATTGATTCTTGGCTTAGGACTCTAATTGAGTCTCTTGAATGATGATTGGGTGCAAGACTATCGCTAATCCTTGGGTGGTTTATGTGTGAGTCGAGAATGCGTAACTCGAATGACAGACGTGTTGAATGGGTTCAATTATGAACTAGAACCAATAATACTATTGGACTTTTAATGAAGTCCCAAGATTGGTAGGAATGTAATATGTGACTTTACTTGGAACCTTGTTATCATCCTTGGAAAATCAGGGATTTCTTCGTGACCATTCTTCCTTAGGGAGGATATTCGAACCGTGTATGCCTTAGTAACCTCTATGATGAGCATCTTGAGTTGTCGTAAAGATGGTGAATAGTCATCGTGTGTGGTAATGGACTTATGAAATACCATAACATGGTTAATTGATGAACCTTGAGTAATCTTCGGTTTCTGTTCTTCCAAGTGCATACTTGATCTTTAGTTCTTAAAGGGAACCTCGAGAGGATTTTAAAATGTTATATATATCTTATGATTTTTTAGAAGCCGGAGCTTGATAAGATTTGTTCGTGAATGATGCATGAACTTCTATGTCTACTTGAGATTATGACCTCAAGTATATTGTGTGTCTTATCTTCATAATTATCTTCCTAGGTAAGTATCAGCTTCGATTGATGATTCTATTAACGAATGGAATTTCGAACTTGAAATTGAACTAAGCTTGGTTTGACGATAATCAACTTAGGGTTCCGCCTTTTATACTTGACTTGGTAAATTTGAACTAAGGTTCCTAAATGGAACGAGAACTTAACCACGCCTTAAGCGAGAACCTAGAAAGTCTTGGAACACATATAGTGTTCAAACTCTATTGGTGGAATTATAGAAATGACTCGGCAGTTAAATGCTAGTGAAGTCATTTAACAATCATTTCCAGATAAACCTCTGGCGCTTGAAATCCGTTTAACTAGAATACTAGTTCGAGATTCTTAATTCAATTCATGCTCATGCTTGAGTTCTAGGCGTAAAGAATATCATGTCCACCCGACTTGAATAGAGACCGCTATTCTTGCTCGTCCTTGCTTGATTTCTTAAATAAGTAAATATTACTTGTTTTTCCCCAATAAGTCAATTTGCAGCATACT
>JABEVN020003208.1:0-19034 GCA_013146195.2 Codonopsis lanceolata | reverse complement strand
ACCAACGAACTTAGTAATCAAGTCTATATTTGTACAAAGAACATGCCGATAAGGCACAAATCGAACAGCTCGCCGGAAAATACTCGACGACACACCAAGCCCAATCTAGGCCATGGATCCTATCTCACGGCATAGCTATACTCGATACAAGCGTGGCGACCCGACCCGGATGAGGAGCAGGAATCCCAGGTCACGTCGCAAGAACAAGCCAGAAGAGGGCAAGCACTTATACCTTAATAGTGCGAGTCGGACGATCGAGCTATCAAAAGCTCGAAGCACAATATAAGGCCGTACTAAAAATACGGGTTTACAAAATTCGGTTATCTCGAGCGACAAGGAAAGAGTAGTTCCGAGTTGAAGTTCGAAACCAAGGCCAAGGATACCAGAGAGACATAAATCTCACGAAGGAAAGGAAAAGCTTCGCGTCTTGCTTGACATTGCAGGCTTTGGACAAACCATCGGCACTCAGGCGGCGTTTGATGAGGAACCAACTGATATAACACATATCCCGGCTAATGCATACAGGGTTAACCAACAATGATAACAAGCTGGAATAAGGAAAAGCCCAACTCTGCGTGCATGAGACAAGCGAATATAAAAACCAAGGCTATGAGCAACGACACAACACGTCGGCCCAAGGAGAACCAAATCAAAACCCAAGTATTCTACCAGGCATTGTAAGTCTAAATAACCTTACAATACAACGAGCTCACAAGAATAGTAAATTATGATATACAAGTCAAGGGTACTAGATGAGATAGGAGTCCACAAGCTACTACTCGGAAATGTCGACTGTTACAATCACGAACACACGTACTAGGCTCATTTGTCGATCAAGCGTGATGCACTACGGTCACGTACTATGCGTCCTCAATCGACTCTGAGCGCAACTAGAAAACAAAGTGCGGGATGAGTCATAATGACCCGATGCGTTACTACTAAACAATAAGACATAAATTGAATATTGCCTTAGTAAGAGGAAATGATATCGTTTTACGGACGAAGACCAGTAAGTCGGGTTGTCTTGTATGAAAATCGTTCCTTTACGAGACTACCAAGATGAATCAGGGTGAATCCCTTGTTCACAAACAATCAAACAAGTCAGGGAGCAAGGCACAAGAATAATCATGATTATGGATGTATATCCTATTGTAGAACATCCCAAGTCTCTCATAGCATAATTAAGTAGGAGTATGCATATTTATAAATATACATATACCAAGTCTCTCATAGGATTATCAAGTGTGGTATGTAAATTCGTTTATGTACCAAACAATACATTCATGGAAGTTTATCATGTAAGGATATGCATATCTACAATTATATACATACGAAGACAATCAGGGTAAATCAAGTAGGAGTATGTATATCTACATGTATATACATATGCAGGCAATCATGGTTAATCAAGTAGGAATATGTATGTCTACATATATACGTATCATACAAGTCACAGGCCTATCACGAAAGTCAAGCGATCGAGAACAAGTATATATAGGCATTTAGTTTATATATTCATGATAGCACTTTGTTTTCACAAATGCTAGAAGAAATCCACATATAAGAGGATATGATATCAATGCGGTACGCAATGTAGCTCATGCAATATAAAATGTTGAGAGCGTCTTTGTCGGATATGCGAGATGGCACATCGACCGAGATAGTATTATTCCAAGCGCCTAATGGTTTACACAAGGTACTCTTCTCCAAAGTGATCAAGAATGGAGGGTTTTGCACGTTTACGGTTCGGACCCATCACTATCACGAATCTCATGATTCGTAGCGGTGAAGCAATTGTCAACCGGGGGAAGACAAGACAGGACAAGACAAGACAGGACAAGACAAGACAGGACAAGACAAGACAGGACAAGACAAGACGGGACAAGACAAGACAGGACAAGACAAGTATGGCAGCTGGACCTATTGGGGAAAACAAGTAATATTTACTTATTTAAGAAATCAAGCAAGGACGAGCACGGTAATAGCGATCTCATTCAAGTCAGGTGGGCATGTTATTCTTTACGACTAATAATCAAGCATGATCATGAATTAAATGAAGAATCTCGAAACTAGTATTCTAGTTAAGCAGTTCGAGGCGTCGTGGGGGTTGATCGTTGAGTCGGTATTGTTAAGTGACTCACTAGCATCGACTCCGTCGAGTCATTTCTATAATTCCGATCAAATAGAGTTTGAACACTATATGTGTTCCAAGACTCCTTTCTAGGTTCTTGTTTGAGGCATAGCTAGGTTCTCGTTCCATTTAGGAACCTTAGTTCAAAGTTACTAAGTCAAGTATAAAAGGCGGAAACCTAAGTTGATTATTGTCCAACCAAGCTTAATTCAAATTCAAGTTTGTAATTCCATTTGTTAATAGAATTATAAATCAAATCACGTTGATACTCAATAAGAGGATAATTATAAAGATAAGACACACCATATGCTTATAAGTCATAATCTCAAGTAGACATAGGGGTTCATGCATCATTCACAAACAAACCTTATCAAGCTCAGTTCCGTAGAATCATAAGATAGATAACATTATAAATCCCCTCGAGGTTCCCTAAGAACTAAAGATCAAGCATGCACTCTTGAAGGACAGAAGACTTAAAACAACTCAAGATTCATCATAGAGGGTACTAAGGCATACACGGACCATTCAGTCATCTTTACGACAACTCAAGATTCCCATCATAGAGGGTACTAAGGCATACACGGTTCAAATATCCTTCCTAAGGGGAAAATTGTCACGAAGCAATTCCGGATTTTCCAAGGATGTTAACAAGGTTCCCAAGTGAAGTCACATATTACATTCCTATGAATCTTGGGACTTCATTAAAAGTCCACTGGTATTATTGGTTCTAGTTCATAATTGAACCCATTCAAAACGTCTTTCATTCGAGTTACGCATTCTCGACTCACACATAAACCATCCAAGAACTAGCGATAATCTCGCACTTAACATCATTCAAGAGACTCAATTAGAATTCTAAGCCAAGAATCAATCTTATTACCAATTTGGTCTCACCCAAGAAATTCTCAAAATTTCGCAATTGAGATTCAATGAACGCAAGAAGCTATAGGAATTTATCCTAAGGTCCAAGTAACAATTTTTATAATTAATTGACTTCATTTGGGTCAAACTACAAAGTTCCAAATTTCTAGTTCGAGGCATAAATTCGGGATTCACAATTTATCCGGGTTTCTAACCCAACAAAAATAAATCTTAAATCATAACAATTCCAATATACTCAATGAACCCATTTGGTTTCAAACCCTAACCAAAATCTATTGATATCCATGGAAACATATCATTTTGACATGTATAACAACAATACATCACAAGGAATACATCTCTAACAACCTATCATCAAGAGGTATGTAGAGAGAGAAACTAGGGCTTAAGTAACGTACCTCAATCGAGCCCTGGCGTCTAGGAAGTGGAAAACAAACCGAGGGAAAGACTACTCGGCGAGGGCTTCGCGATGGCGGTCGCGGCTCGACCATCCGATGGCCGGAACTCCGGGAATCGTCAAATCTCCCATGGAAGCTCCTCCTCCCTCTCTCCCTAAAACTCACGGTTGATGTAAGAAATGAGGGAGGAAGAGGAAGAGATTGGATTATAAAGGGTTAGAGATGACCATTCTGCCCTTCCTAGCTGTGAACAAGGCAAAGGGGAGGGGTTAAAATGGGGGTAGTATAGGTTTTTCACACCAAAAATCAAAACAGGGAAAGAAATCCCGTAATTGCACATCCAGCAGGTGAGGCGGGCGCCTCACCCAAGCCATCCGCCTCAGCTGAGGCTTCTCCCAAGTTCAGACCACTTTGCAATAACTCCCAGCATCTGAGGCGGGCGCCTCGCAAGGTGCCATGCGGCCGCCTCGGCTCCAGAACTTCTAAAACTTGGTCTAAACTTGTCCTAAATGATCCCAAACTTATGGTCAATCATTCTAAGGTCTAACCCTACTCAAAGCAGTCGAAAGCACCGAACAACACCGGAGCGAGGATAGAACAAGGCTCAACTCACGCGACGAATGATCAATGAATCAAACTACCAACAAACACCAGTCAAACTAAGATGACTTGGGCATGAAAAAGACTTGTTTAAACATGGCTAAGATCTGAATATAAAGCCAAGAATTCAACGAACACTTCGTACGACGAAATAGAGGCAATACGAGCAACGAGGGGAATCGCTAAGGCCAAAATCAACACGGTCGAACTGGCGATTCAACAAACAAGCATAAAGCTTGTGTACCAAGGTCTTATGAGACTCAAATAACTCTCAAGACAAGTGGAGGAATGATTAGGAGTAAAATCGAGGTTTCACGGGAGAACTACGCGAGGAAACACTAAACCGAGTCAAGTAACGAACAGCGTCGGTATGCGACTTGTAACTTTAACTAGTTAAGGTCTATGGAACATATGGAACTAATGTATTGGCTCCTATATAGCCTACCTGTATTAATCAAGGTTCTTACCTCAAGTCAAGTAAGCGAGGTTACGGTTAAACGACACGCAAAGCAATAAGGTCAATTACACGAAGGTTCGGGGACTTACAGTGAGAGGGGCGATTGTAAGCATGACAGTGGTGATCATTTAAGTGGAATAGGACATTGAACAAAAGAGTAAGGAATTAGACAAAGAAATAAGATAAAATGAAAAATTGATTTTTGGGCTAATGGTGTTATTTGAGGTGGTAATGGTGGTAATGGTGGTGGGTCTATTAATGATGGGGTTGATGGAAGAAATCGAAGGATAACAAAATAAATTAAATATATTCTAAATTTAATTATGAGACAAATCATAATGACAACATTGCTAGCCTTACAACTAATTTATAACCCCTTACAACCAATTCTTCAAGGGCAAAAATGTTTTTGTCTAAAACAACTTTGTGCTTCTTCAATGCTTAGTTATAAGGAAAGTAGTATAATTAGTTGTAAGGATATCATTTCCTTACCATTTCTCTTCATTCAAGCCCGTCTCTCTTTCTGATGAATTCATCGATAAGGGTTATGAGTTTTCTGTTAATCGCATATTTTTACAAGGATTTTTAGTAAGTATAGACTATAGCCTCATATTTCTACTTTAGGCGAGATTTTGGCAAAGGAAAGAAGAGAGAAGGAGATGGTGTGAGATTAAAGTTTTTACTTTAAATACATTTACCCCCATAACCAGATAAGGGAAATGACACTTTTGTCCCGCACGTGGAAAACCACGTGCTATTTAACGTGAATATTATAACGTCCATCACGGGTAGGGTGGAAAATGAGAAAAAAATATATAACGTCAGATATCATTGTGACACAATCCTTAGGTTGGGTGCATTATACGATTTGGTGAATACTTTGAGGGGAAATTGTAATTGGCCATATAATTATTTTTTGATAATTGAAACAATTATTTATTATTTTTATTTAAAAACATATTTTAAATACTAAATGGTTAATTATATAATGAAGTTATAATCAAATCTCATTTGTACCCCAAGCAAAAATAACAAAAATAATTTTTATATGACATGCACATACAATTTTTCGTACGTTACTATTTTTAACGCCTATAGACGGGAGGGGATAAAGTGGGACAAGTAGAAAAATAAGGTATAAAAGTGAGACACTTCGATGGTTGAGGTGCAATGTGAGATTTAGTGTGTAATTTTGGAAGCTTGTCAGATTTTGGCCCCATCAAAACTAGTCCAAAATACATATTGCCACCTAAGGTATCCACTAAATCCGCTTTGACCCTCAATGTAATTGTTGGGTAAAACCCATACAATTTTACAAAATTTAAATAAAAGGAAAACAAAACCGTAAAGCTTCTGGTTGCAGAGGACTTGTGAAGTCTGCTGGTGGCTTTGAACTAAGTCTTCTGGCGGAAGTACTGTAGGTCTACCGGTGGAAGGAAAGCGTGACCGAAGCCTGTGTAACACACAGTTTCCTTGAAACGTTATTCGTCCCACTCCCTATAAGTGTGTGGAGTTTTTACTCGGGACGATCGGCGAAAGGCGGGTTTGTCTAGGTAGCACAATTTGGTCCGACATTCGTGTCCGCATGTGTAGGCACACGAGTACGTCGGTTCAAGCCAAATTAGACCTTGATTTGCACTCCCCCCTGCGGGTGCGGGAGGGATAATTCTTTCTATACAAGCTTACCCAAACACAAGGGAGCCTTTGTATATAAACCCTTTAAGTCTTTCATATTTTTCCAATGAGGGATAACCCACTTCCAATACTTCCAATATCATACTTTAAACCTCTATAACTCATTCATCCGATATTCGAATTGGACAAATAAATATAGTATTCTTATGTATTCACGGAGAATAACATAATTCCACAATTACCATCGTCATTACATAAATGACTCATAAATAAATTAGTGCCTCAAAGCCCCAATTTACTTCACTTAAAAACACTAGTTTTCCAATAGTAATTTTGTAGCATTTTCATATTCCATATCAAATTTGGTGATTGGGATGTCACGTGTGGTAATCGTAGTGATATAAATGGTAGCGAATAAGGTTTAAGATCAATAATTTTCTCTAATCAAACCATAAACCGTATAAACGGTGCCAAGGAGAAATTTGTTGGAGTTTAAGCTAGGGACGTTGAAGACGGATTGAACCAAGGCGTGCCTCATCATTGTCGTATACATTTGTGATTGATTCAAATATGGGTTTTGAAATTCAGGGTGTATGCTTATGCATTGTGTTGTACAAGAGAGAAAGGGGGAAATGAATTGTGGTTTGGTCATTTAATATTAGCATTTTTTTTTTACGGAAACAGGGACGGCAGCCTGCTAGATATTATTAAAATGGAAAAAAAAAATACAAACTTGAGGGGGACAACCAGCCGAGCCCTTATAACGGGAGGACAAAGGAGCCTTACCTCAAAAAAGACAATACAAAATCGAAGAACTTAAGTAACACGAATATAAGGGGTCTCAAGACTATCTAGGGTAATGAGACCACGAATTCTATCCGGAAGAGAAGAAACAGTGGAGAAGACAGAATCAGCACTTTGATCACCTCCTATGTTGGCTAAAGCATCAGCAACAGAATTAGCCTCACTATAAACGTGGCAAAATTCGATCTCCAAAGAAAGAGAGAGAGAAATTATTTTACGGATTAGATAGCAACTCTGCCAAGGGGGTTGAGTACCCTTCGAGATGCAATCAATAAGGAGCTTGGAATCACATTCAATCAAAGCCTTTCTATATCCAAGAACATTCAGCCAACGAATACCTTGATAAAGGGCAGCACATTCAGCTAATAAACTAGTCGAGAAACCATAAAAAGAAGCAAAGGCCACAAGAAGATTGCCGGAATGGTCCCGAATAATCCCACCTCCCGAGCTAGGACCCGGATTACCACGGCATGCCCCATCTGTATTGAGTTTGACTACCCCGATGGGGGGCTTGGTCCAAGACACCGCACGGATGATTCTGCTTGAGGGTCGGCGCAACCGCGAAAAGAAAATCAAGTTCCAGTCCAATTGATTTTGTAAAGAAAAACCAGCTGCTTGGATGATCGAAAAAATCATGAATTTAATCTTATCAATAACCACATTGGACGAGCATCTAAGACCATCATGAAACGCATCATTCCTGTACTTCCACAACTCCCACAGAATAACGGAGGGAGTAATGGCATGAATAACGGAAGAATTATGCTTATACCACCAAGAGAAACAGACTTGGTTGATGGAACCATAGGTCGAAGTAACCTCACCAATCTTTGTTGAAAGCGACCCAAAGCGAACGAGCAACCGGGCTATTCAAAAAGACATGCGAATAAGTCTCAGCTTGACCCAAAACGCAACAAGAGCAGCGAGATGCCAATTGAATACCCTTCTTCACGATACTTTCATCGATTGGAAGACGGTGCTGCAATAACCTCCACATGAACACACTTATGTGCCTAGGAATATGTTTATGCCAAATGAAATTGGCTGAGTCCAAAACCAGCCATTTAGATCGAATCAAATCCCAAGATAAGGATAAAGAGAAAGTGCCTGAAGACGTGAGAGACCAGACAGCACGATCAGGAGTATCAACCAGCAAAATATTGTGTTTAGAGATAAGGTCCACGATCTAAGGTTGTAAAGCCAACCGAGCAGCCTGAGAGATATAATTCCCGCTAACAAAAATATCTTTAACCAGATGAAGATGGGAAGAATTCGACTGAGATATAGGGCTGCAATCCACCCAATTATCCAGCCAAAGCGAACAGTCCCCTCGACCGATAATCCATCTAATGGCAGTCTCAGCTTCATGACGAACCATGCACATACGGCGCCAAGTGAGAGACCCACGACTCACTGCACAGGATGGATGAGAAGACGAACAGTAGCTTTTATGCATAAAAGAAATAGGTCTGCAACATTTATCCCACGCAATCCAATGGGATTTTAAATGTCCGTCGATTGATCCCCAGAAGAAGTTGGCCAACAGACGATTAATTTGTTTGATGATAGAGATAGGAGGATCTAGAAAGGCAATTTGATACATCACAATGGAATTGAGGATAGAATTTATGAGAGTTATTTTACCCGCTTGGTTGAGAAAAGCGCCAATCCAAGATGCTATTCTATTCTGAAGTTTACCCAACAAATTATCAAACAATGATTTTTTCTTTCTAACTTCGAAGAGAGGACAACCCAGATAAGTCACAGGAAGGGATCTGTGATTAAATCCCAAGTGCTGCCTGATAGTACTGATTCTGGAAGTGGGAGTAGAGGAAGACATCATAAAGCAGCTTTTAGCAACATTAATCATTTGGCCCGAGCTCCTCTCGTAATCAGAAAGGAGTTTACGATGCTGACGTAGGGAATATTTATTACCGTTGCAAAAAATTACGAAATCATCGGCAAAGGAGAGATGAGAGATAATCGGGCAGCCAATGTGAGAATGGTAAGCAAAATGAGGGTTATCAATTTGCAACTTTAATATTAGCAACTGTGATAGATTTAATTTTTTTGTCGGCTTTTATTCGTGGCGGTCTTGACACTTGAGTGCGATTATCTGATCTTGAATTCTATCTCTCTAATCTCTGATATGATTCTGCACTATTTTTTATTTATTTTTCTTTATAAAAACTTGAATAAAAGATTTATACACTTTTGAGTTTTATCTCATTTAAAATTTAAATAAGAGGTCATTGTTAGAAAAGAAATATATAAAGTGTTGTCAGAGAATAAAAAAATGAAGTTTCTCTTTGGATAATAAAAACAGACAAAGCATTGCCAAAAAATGACCAAAATACTTTATACGTGAAATACCATGTGCACCTTAACGTCAGATTGGTAAAATTCGTAGTGGCTAGGGGACAAACTAGAAAAAAAGTTATAAAATGAGATATGAAAATGACATTAATTAGGTTGGGTGGTAAAGTGAGACTTTATAAATACTTTTGGGGAATTTTTGTATTTTAGAGTGCAAATACATACTTTGGGGTTGTGAGTTTGATTTCTATAACACAATTTATTATTTTCTAACGAGAGTAATACATTCCAGAAATGACATAAATCAAGTCTTTAACAACAATGAGCTTATCTAAGATAGTAAGTTTGAATTTTTTTCTATTTAGACACCGATAAAAGAGAATGAATTCATGTTTCACATTAAAAAAAAAAGGATTTACAAATAACAAATAAAAAATACAAATGTGTAGGATAAGTTTTTATACAATAACTAAAAGCATACATTATAAATTACTGAAAAACAAAATATCGGAAAATCACACAACAACACAATTTATAAGTCTAAAAAACTATAAAGATTAAAACAAAAAAAAATCTAATAATTAAAAGTAAGTAGAAAAGTGAAGGGATTAACAAATCATATTAATAAACCATCAACATCATGTGCGTTCATCACGTGCAACGCACGTGAACCTTACTAGTATATATATATATATATATATAAAGAAAACTTTGAGCTAATATTTTGAGCTAATAAGAATGCTTGGTAATGCGAGTTCTCTCGTTCTCAATTCATTTATAGACCCACGACTTCAGATCCCCGCACTTTACATGTACTTTTGTGAATACAAGTAAGGTTCACGTGCGTTGCACGTGATGTTAATGATTTTTTTAAAATGATTTGCTAGTTTCTTCATTTTTCTATTTATTTTTAATTATTAGATTTTTTTTTGTATTTTAATCTTTACAATTTTTGAAACTTATAAATTGTGTTGTTGTGCTTTTAGTTTTTTTGATACTTTGTTTTTCGGTCATTTATAATGTATACTTTTAGTCATTGTATAGCAACATATCCAACAAATTTGTTTATTTGTTGGTTATTTTCATTCTCTCTTTTTATTACCAAACATGAATTCATTCACTTTTATGAGTGTGTGAATTGAAAATAATCCAAACTTACTATCTTAGATAAACACATTGTTGTTGGAGACTTTGCTTATGTCGTTTCTGAAATTTATGACGGCGTATAGAAAATAATATATTAGAGAAATCAAACTTTTAACCCCAAAGTATATATACTTATACTAAAAATATGAAATTCCCTCAAAGTATATATAAAGCCCCACTTTATCACTGAACCTAAGTTTTGTATCATTTTCATATCTTATTTTATAATTTTTTTTAGTTTTCCCCTAGCTACGATGAAGGTTACCAATCTAACGTTAATGTGCACATGAAATTTCACGTGTAGGGCATTTTAGTCATTTTTTGCAATGTTTTCTCTGCTTTTATTACCCAAAGAGAAACTTAATTTTCTTCTTCTCCGGCAACGCTTTCTCTGCATCTTCTCCGACAATGACCTCGTATGTAAATTTTAAGTGTGATAAAAGTCAAAAAGTATATTAATGTTTTATTCAAATTATTATATAGAAAAATAAATAAAAAATAGAGTGAAATCATATCAGAGATATTGAACTCAAGATCAGTTAATTACACTTTGGTGTCAAGGTCGCCACGAATAAAAACCCACCAAAAAATTAAAGATGTACAACATAACACACAAGCATACACCAAGCATACACCAAGAATTTCTCCTTTTCTCCCTCGTACAATATAATACACAAGCATACACCAAAAATTTCAAATCTCATATTTGAATCCATCACATATCTATACGACAATGATGAGACAAACCATAGTTGAATCCGTTTTCATCGTCCATAGCTTCAACTCCAAGAAATTTCTCATCGACACCGTTGATATTGTTTATGGTTTGATTGGAGCAAATTCTCGATTTTAAACATTATTCGCCACACCATGTTTATCACTACGATTACCAGAAATGACATCTCATCACCAAATTTGACATGGAATATGGAAATTCTAAAAAAATTACATTGTGGGCCAAAGTGGATTTGCTGGATACTTTAGGGGGAAATTTATATTTTGGACTAATTTCGATTGGGCTAAAATATGATTAGGTCCCAAAATTACACATCAAATCTCACATTGCACCTCAACCTACGAAGTGTCTCACTTTCATAACTTATTTAGCTATTTGTCCGACTTTGCCCCCTCCCGTCTATGGGCGTTAAAAATAGTAACGGAAAATGGTATGTGCATGTCACATGAAGATTATTTTGGTCATTTTGCTTGGCGCACAAAATGGGAATTGGCTATAAATTCAGTATTTAATTAATAATTTAGTATTTAGAATATGTTTTTAAATAAAAATAAAAATAATTATTTTAATAATTCAAAAATAATTATAGGGCCAAATTACAATTTCCCCCCAAAGTATCCACAAAATCGTATAGTTTACCCCTATGTAAAGTTTGTCTCATAATGATATCTGACTTTACTTCCCCCCCATTTTCCACCCTACCACTGACGGACGTTAGAAGATTCACGTTAAATAGCACGTGATCTTCTGCGTACGGGACGAAAATATCATTTCTCTTATCTGGTTAAGGAGTAAATGTATTAAAAGTACAAACCCTAATCTCACACCCTCTCCTTCTTTCTTCTCCCAGTGCAAGTTCCCATCTCCAGGTCCACCGTAATAGCCATAATCTCCTGTTAGCCCCACCATAGCCACTGCCATCTCTGGGTGCAAGTTCTCATATCCGGCCCAAACCCTTCCCACTCTGGTCACGCCTATCATAACTCTAGCGTCGTCCTCCTTCGATTCTAGCCAAGCTCCATCTCCAATCTCCCTCATTCTCTCCCCTGCAAAATTCGTGCTTAAAGTAGAAATCAAAAGCTATAGAGTATACTTACTAAAAACCCTTGAAATAACATGCAATTGACAGAAAACCCATAAGCCGTATTGATGAGTTCATCAAAGAGAGAGAGACGGGCTAGAATGAAGAGAAATAGTTGTGGGTTTTATTGAAATACTCTTCAATTTTGCGGGAGAAAATTGGGCATACGGCCGATATGCACATGGTTTAAAACAAAGTATCAAAATTGAGAAGATGTTGAAGAAGCTATGAATTTAGATGATTTGACCTCATAGAAGCTGCCATGGAAGTCAGGTTGGTTTATTTAAAGAATTAGGAGAGATAAAGTAAAGGTAAAGTCATGTAAGAGGATGAAGGGGGATGAGAAATTGATTGATTTCGGTGGTGGATGGGTTTCACTAGAGAAAGTGGGTACGTGGATCCAATTTCATACATGAAATTGAAGATGGAGACGTGTAACTATAGGTAAGAGTTTTTTTTTTCCATATCTTTCGTTTACTTTGTTTTCATTATCAAGATAAGAAAATTGACAATGAAATTGAAAAATGCATATTTATCATCTGGGTTAAGAGAGAAATTTGAGAGAAAATTTGGAGGGAGTGGACAAAACAAGGTCGGTTATGGGTTAATTTTTGTTGTGGAAAGTGAAGATCAGAAAAAATGGTTGGTCTTTTCTCTAGATTTTCTTTCAGTAGGAAAAAATGGAATTGTGGATCTCACTCCACTTTAACATTTGAACTTTAAGCACCCCAAAGTTTACATCTAATTTCTAATATTTCCCTCGAGTCAACATCGTGGAAGACCACGTGTTATTTAACATGACTTTTCTAACCGTTGTCGCGGCTAGGGTGGAAAATATGAAAAAATATAACGTCAAATACCATTATGGGACAAACCTTAGGTTGGGGTGCACTATGTGATTTGGTGGATACTTTGGGGGGAGGGATTGTAATTTGGTATAATTATAAGAAAAATACTATCCTTACAAGATTTAGTAGTTGTAAGAAAAGTTATAAAATTAGTTGTAAGGCTAGTAATGTTGTAAATATAATTTGTATCATATTTAAATTTAAAGTTAAAAAAATTACATTACTCTCAAAAAATGAAATTTAGAAGTTATTTAATTATTTTGTTATCCTTCATTTTCTTCCATCAACCTCATCTCTCATAGACCCACCACCATTACCACCACTACCACCTCAAATAACATCATTAACTCAAAAATTAATTATTTTTATTTTTATTTTATTTCTTTGTCTAATTTCTTACTCCTTCGTTCAAATTAACACATATGCAAAACTCATCATTTATAGACCAACCACCACCAGAACCTTAAATTTCACTATTTACAAACCTAAATTCAATTTTTTGAATTTTTAAATTTGATGATTGAAACCCAAACCCATATGAAGATTTGAAAAATTGATGATTTGAAAATCTAATAATGTCGTATTCCACACCTAAACCTCCACTACCATGGTTACAATCGACCCCACCACTACTACCCTTAACCACCACCACCAGCATCCTTGCAACTACCACCACCGGTATCACCACTACCAAGAAATATGTTCACATTGCCTTGCTAAAATAGAAAAATAAAATATATTTAGCTTCCATTAAATCAAACTGCTTTATTTAAACGTATTTCCTATATATTCTAGCATACTTCTCTAACAAAACGCAAAGATTTGTCAACGAAATTCTCCATTTTTTAAAATCTTTTTGACATTATATCACCTTGTCTTAACACATTTTCTTAGATTATTCACAAGTAGTTATTAAACATGTTACATAAGTGCCTAATATCTTGATACTCACCAACAAATGTATTATTATAGTTACATTTTTTCATATACCTCTAATAATGTCTTTCTCAACCTATGATGTCTCACTTTCATACATAATTTTTATATTTGTCCGATTTTGTCCTCTCCCGTTCTTGGGGTTAAAAACAGTAATGGAAAATCATGCATGTTAGGATTATTTTGGTCATATTTTACTTGTGACGCAAAGTGAGATTTGATTATATTTTCATAATTTAGTTTGCAATTTGATATTTAAAATATATTTTAATTAAAATAATAAATAATTATTTCAATAGTTATACTTTATCTCATTTTAAATTCAAAGGCGAAAAAAATGCATTACTCAAAAAAAATTAAATTTAGATTCTATTCAATTTATCATTTTAAATTTAGAATATATTGGACGATATTTGTAACGATAATGGTAGGAGGGGAAAAATGATAATAAAATCAAAATACAAGACAAAATTAATAGAATTCAATAATGTAAGACCTAACTTTAAAATAGGTACAAGTTAAGTGATCAAATTATTATTTAATTATTCATGGAATTAATTAGCCTATGACAAATTTACTTGTTCAACCTTAATTAATAGTGAAAGATTTATTATAGTTAGGGCTATTTTTGTCTAAACATTACTTTTTGTCATGGTAAATTTACTTGTTTTGTCCTTAATTAAATGGTGGGTAGTTTATTTGGTGAAGAGTTATTTTTGTCTATCAATTAAATTGTAAGAAACAAGCTTGACTTTTATAGTACGAGAGAGATGAGAGGTAGTTGTGAATTTCTTTTTCACAATGAAGGCAAGAATCTGGAATAAAGAGAATACGAAACTATAAAAGAACAAGGAAGGTTAAAAATATATTCCTTTCCCCTTCCCATCACTTCCTTTATTCTTTCTGGGACTACCACTAATACTATTTAAGAACCAACCAACCACCCAAACAAAACCAACTATTTCAAAACAATGGCACCCTCAAGCATAAGCTCTGTCGACTCAATTGATGGATCAGGTAAATGACATCTTTCTCTTATTTTCTATATGTGATCCTTATTGTCTAGAAAAAAATGGAAGCGGCTCTGTTCAGCTACCTTAAAGTCTGCAATTATTTTCCATGATTTTTGGAACTCCATCCATCCCAAAGTGAATATTCATTTTGGTTCATAATCATAAAGAAAAATAGATAATCATTTTTGGACGGAGGGAGCATACAATAATTTAAATTAGTACAACTATCCACTCAGGGATTTTATTCTGATTATGCTTGGATATTGCCTCAGCAAAATTCAAGCGAAATTCAAACATGCGGAATATACATGAACTTTTTGTAGGTGTTTTTTGCTGCACGATCATCAAATAAACTTTTTTTCATTTGTACCCATTTTCATTATTGTCTTCCATAAGAGCACTGGTCTTTCCCTTCCTCTAGTAATGTTGAGAGTATCATACATTCCAGTAGGTGCACTTAAGGACATATGTTGTATGTGTCCTAATGATCTCAAACAAAACAATCGTTTTTATTTCCTGTTGGGGCGTCTTTCGAATATATTCATGAAATTGAGTTGAGAATTTTTTAAAAAATCAACAGCATCATTCGAAATTGTGTATTTAATAAATCAGATTGATGTTAGAATTAAATGAAACTTGTAAAGCTTAAGTTTTGTTGTTGGGACTATTTATTACCGGCAAATAATATAATTTGGAAGGATTTAATTCTTCTTTTCTCATCCCGACATGTATGTTTCTACTATTAAGCAGATAATGAAGAGACGGCTCACAAGGACTTTAGCTGGTACCTACCTTTGTACAAAGCCACACTCGCCGCAGACTGGGAGGCAGCCCAAAAGTTCTTCGAGAAAGACAAAGATGCAATCTCTGCCAAGATTAATACTAGCTCTCAGACAATACTCCACATAGCAGTGGAAGGCGGAAAGTCACACATTCACTTTGTGGAGAAGTTAGTGGAAGCTTTGCCAAAAGAGGCATTGTCTTTGCAAAATTCATCACGCAATGTACCCCTTGCGTCTGCTGCGAGGGTTGGCAACACTGCAGCTGCCCGTATCCTTGTTAAGAAAGATCCTGATTCGGTTTATAGCCATAACACAAATTTACAGTACTTGCCACTTCATGTAGCAGCTTCATTTGCCCATAAAGAAACGCTGTTATACCTCCTAAGCATCACCAAAGAAGATGCAGACCCCAGTCCCTTTGAGGGGAAATGGGGTTATGTGCTTCTTACAGATGTTATTATTGCTGAATTCTATGGTAAGTAATAATGTACCTGTTACTTATCTTTTAAACGATTATATGCCATTATAGAGGACCATTATGGGGTTTAATTTGAAAATTTCATATAATTTAATTTTTCAGACATTGCATTAGATTTGGTTCAGCGCTACCCTAAATTAGTCACAACAGATGTGGGCAAATTTGATACTCCATTGCTGTTTATGGCGAAAAAGGCATCTGCCTTCCCTAGTGGATGTCAACTCAATTTTTGGCAACGCTTTGTCTATTCTGGTTAGTTCATTTTCTTTGCACTGCCTTTTAATGACTGGTGAACACACTTAAAATTTAACTTGGCACAACTTTGAAATTTTATTTGTTTGTTTTTGAAACAAGATTTTTATATTTGTGTCATATAAAAACATAAACGAACTTCTGTGCAGTTTAAAGGAAGTACAAAAATGCAAAAGTACAATATTAAATAGCTCGACTTGTCAAAATGCAACTCTATTTTGAAACGGAGGGAGTATGTAGTATGAAATCCCTGTTGGATTGACATTTCATCTCCCTTTGATTGGTAGGCCTTCGTGTGAACATAGTGAATTACTCGAAGCCCAACGATGATGGGGATGTTGAGAAAGCGGCTGACAGATCTGAACTAGCAAACAAGACTGGCGACACCGTGCCAAAACCCAAAGGAAACTACCTTAGTTCTAGTAAGTCATGAATTTATGTGGAAAAGTTCAAGTTTCTTTGCCTATATTTTCACATTTTAAATGGACGTGTGCCATCTCTTGTGTTTACCTCTGTATACAGTTTGTAAGAGATTGCATTACATAGTTTCAGAAGGCATGGGATCCTTAGGTAAGTAAAAGGAATTGAGAAATTTTATTTTAACAAAATGGATTTGGAAATCATCAAACAGAGATGCATTAAGTTGTTATGCATTAATACAACCAACCAATAAGTGGTTTTATGTACATATAACCACTTAATTTATATTGGTTTAATGTACACAATATGTATTTATACTGACATCAATTTTGACTGCAGTCCCACACATCAGGCAAAAGAAGTTGGTTCATCAACAAGCGCTTCAGCTAGTTAAAGCCATGTGCGAAGCAATTAAATCTACAAACCACAATCGTACTTTCCATCGTTGTGCAGGGGAACCATTTATTCAGGCCGCAAGAACAGGTACCCGTGAGGTCATAGAGGAAATCGTGGATGCAATGCCATCTGAAATATGGCAAAACCGTGATGGCCATTATATATTCCAATTGGCGGTTATGAATCGTTGTGAAGAGGTTTTCAATCTAATATTCCAGATGAGAGATCATAGACAACGGTTTATACCACGTGTAGACAAATCCAGGAACAACATTTTGCACTTAGCCGGACAATTGGCCCCCCCTCACAAACTCCACCTGGTTTCTGGTGCAGCATTACAAATGCAACGAGAAATACAATGGTTTAAGGTCTCGATTTACTTTCCACTAAGCTTTGACTCTATTCGCTTTACTTGCTCAAGCTTTATACTTGATATGAATGCCAAGGTGGCCTTAATACTAAGTACTTCAGCTACATAATGCAGGAAGTTGAAAAATTTGTTACCCCAGCTCTAAAAGAGAAACTTAACTCCAACAATGACACTCCTGCAATGGTATTTACAAAATCACATGTTAAATTGGTGGAAGCAGGCGAGAAATGGATGAAAGATACTGCAAATTCCTGCACAATAGCAGCTGCACTCATAGTAACAATTGTATTTGCAGCAGCAATTACCGTGCCAGGTGGCAACGATAACGACAAAGGCTTCCCCATTTTTTCCAAGAATCCCGCCTTTGCAATATTTTTCATTTCAGATGCAGTTTCTCTATTCAGTTCGACCACTTCCTTGTTAATGTTCTTGTCGGTTCTCACTGCCCGTTATGATGAGCAGGATTTTCTCTACTCTTTACCAAGAAAGTTGATTATCGGTCTTATTACTTTGTTCCTTTCAACATCATTCATGATAATTGCGTTCTGTGCAACGGTCTATCTCGTGTTTCACCTAGAAGTGGGCTGGTTTCTTGTTCCGGTAATGGCATTAGCTTGCCTGCCAATCACTTCGTTTGCCACTTTACAGTTTCCCCTGCTAGTAGATCTCATATCTTCAACATATGGTCGTGGAATTTTTGGAAAGAAAAGTGATCGTCATTTCTACTAATTTCTAGAATCTACGGCCTGGTTTAAACATGATACGTTTGTTTGATTTTGATACTTTGCATTTTGGTGATACTTCGCAAATTAGAGATGTGCATTTATACGTGATACTTTCTTTGTATTTCTACTTTTTTTGTAATCGTTATTCCATAAATTTAATTAATTTACCCCCTCGCGAAGTATCTCATATTATATTATTTTGGGTTTGAGACTAAACCTTGCTCACCGCATAATTCTTTTCGGGATAAATTGAGACCTGTTCACTTTACAAGATACTAACCTCTTAAATCCCTCTTTTTTTTTTTATCGCCAAAGTTCACTTTTATAAAATTATTCCTAAAATGTAAGAATGGACATGTCCGCAAAGAATTGCTCGAACAGACAAATCAAAAGAACAACACTCAAGATTTCTCAAGAGAAAGAAGAATGATATTAAACAAATTTAATGTAACTCAAAATAACCAACCGACCTGCTTATATACAACTTCAAACCTACTTCTAATCGCTTAAGGACTCGACTAATTGATGTTGGAAAATTTGTGTATTCTGAAGGAAACTAAGCAATCTTGAGCTATGGATTCTGAGAGTTATTTGTGTAATGATAAAAGGTAATTGTAAAAATGTTTTT